>WWET01000481.1:72035-90153 GCA_011038615.1 Limnodynastes dumerilii
GAACCATTCTGCACGCGTAGTTTCCTTCTTAAGAACGGTTACTTGAGGTTTACTCTTAAGTACCATTAGGCTCCTAAATACCTAACTCACTCTTAAGTCTGAACACAGTCCAGGGTCATTTAGCCTCCCGGTAAAGTTGGAGACTCACCATGAAGCGTCCTCAAACGTCTTTAGTTTTTCATTGTAGGGATAGTATTATGATCATTCAAATCCCAGACTTTGGGCCAGATCCAGAGTTAATAGACAGGCAACTTACATACGCTACATGTCTACGACGCCTGTTAAATTGTACTGCGCACGTGCAGCACCGTGAATCATGCAGCCGACCAATGCTGTGTTCCGTGTGGAATTCACTCTCCACATGCAACGCAAGTCCAATCGCCATGTGTACGTGATACGTGTGCAGGTATGGTAATCAGTAACAGTAAGGGCGTTACAAAGCGCTTACATATGATCCACCATTCTGTACGTGGCCCTTCCACATGTGGAAGCTTTAAAGCAAGCTTCTGCATGTGAAGTTGTGCACTCTCCTCACAGGCACAGAAATTAGGATCTAATGTCTGGATCCGGTCCTTTATACTTAAGCGGATAATCTCAAATATACTTGGACATGATCTAAACTGTCTTTAGCTGAATAAACTTCCCCCAGCTGCATTATCTGAAACATTCTGTGTTGATAACCCGGCTTCTACATCAATAAATGCAATACAAGTATAAGTGTATATTTATAACATAGTACTGAAGTAACGGGTGGCTGCTAGCTTTCATGTTTAATGGTACGTTCATTATTGCGTTTTCCTTTCCACAATTGCCCTCTTAATATTTTGCAGTTTCAGAACTCTAAAAGGCAAGATAGGAGCAGAAATAGTTTACCAAACACTGGAGGAGGTCATCTGCTCAGATCAATGACCTATCACCACTTTCACCACTAGCTTTTGAATGCACCAGTCTTCCAATATGGCAAGGTCCTCTTACCACATGGCGTGTTTAGCTGCCTAATAACCTGAGGAGTAAGATATGGAGGCTATTTATAGGCCTCTATGGCACATACCCTCCAACATGACCCATTCCATTAGGTACAAAATACTCTGCTTCACAGTTTCCAACTGTCAGTTACCATGGTTACCTCCTTTGTTGAAGAGACAAATAGTTTTTTGAATGTCAGTTAAGTCATTTCACCAGATAAGTGTGACAGTTGGAAGCTCAGGTGCGGAGTATATTGTACCTAATGGAATGGGTCATGTTGGAGGGTCTGATGGCATATTACGGGCATTATCTTCTACCACAAGTTGGTTCTAGTTGAGAGTCTTTGTTGCAGATGTACACCTAAATAATTGTGGAATTAAGGACCAGATTCAGAAATTGAAAATAAGAGGGGACAGTTACTCCTGGGCAAAATCATGTTGATTTCAGTGGGAGTCAAGTTAATTCTATGCTTTGCATGCAGAGATATATCTTTGAATTGCTTTACTGCACAAAGATACTGACCAGCTTTACTTTTACACTGTTATTTAGACTTAGGCTAGGAAACGCAACCTCTCACCTCTAATACGGTTTGCAACGGATAAAATATGACTCCCCTGAAATCTGCATGGTTTTGTCCAGGAGTAACTTTTCTCTTAGAGCAAGGTACTTAATAAAGTTTTTGAGAAAAAGCTTAACCATAAACTGCAGTTTAAAATAAACTCTGTTCAGTATTTGCTCGCTATATGATAACGTAGACAGTATTTGTGGCAGCACAGGGGTTCAAATGGTTAGCATGTCTGCCTTCCAGTTTGATTTCAGACAAGGCCTGGTCTGTGTGGTATATGGATGGTCTTCCAGTGTTCATGTGGGGTTCCTCCAAATGCTCCTGTTTCCTCCCACACTCCAAATACATGCTAGTAGGTTGAATGGCTGCAGACTAAAAATGAACCCTAGTTTGTGTGTATGTTAGAGAATTTAAGGGTGAGGGTGACCGCTGAGAAAGGCCCTATCTCGAAAGGGCCATTTTCTCCTCCTCCTTCTGATCTACTTAAGACAGAAGACACTGCTGCAAATGGAGAGTAGGAATTTAACCCCAACCCTCCCTTCCCCGCAGCCCGACCCTAAGACTCCCTTCCCCGCAGCCCGACCCTAAGACTCCCTTCCCCGCAGCCCGACCCTAGGATAGTTTAGAATTGTAAAGCAACTGAAGAGCAGTTCGGAACTGGCTGGGAGCGAACGGCCTTTTCAAAATAGGGCCATTCGCTACGGGGACACACACCCACTTCAAATAAATAAATACATCCATCCATTTTATCAGGTATAAGTCCCACTATGAACATCACGCAATACCAGAAAAAGAGTATAATTTTTAAAGGAAAATCTACTACTAACACCATACACAATCAAGGCACGAGTAACACCATGTTATAAAGGAGAACTCCTATTATTAACATCATTCAACCATTTTAAGTCATGATTCATAAGAATATTACTCCTTAAACAGGAGTCTAGCATCATTGTATAATATATATATATATATATATATACACACACACATACATACATATATATACACACACACATACATACATATATATACACACACACATACATACATACATATATATACACACACATATGACCTCCCTGACTCCCTGAAGAGCGGGTGATCTCCCTGACTCCCTGCAGAATAGGTGACCTCCCTTACTCCCTAAAGAGCAGGTGATCTCCCTGACTCCCAGCAGAATAGGTGACCTCCCTGACTCCCTGAAGAGCGGGTGATCTCCCTGACTCCCTGCAGAATAGGTGACCTCCCTTACTCCCTAAAGAGCAGGTGATCTCCCTGACTCCCAGCAGAATAGGTGACCTCCCTGACTCCCTGAAGAGCGGGTGATCTCCCTGACTCCCTGCAGAATAGGTGACCTCCCTTACTCCCTAAAGAGCAGGTGATCTCCCTGACTCCCAGCAGAATAGGTGACCTCCCTGACTCCCTGAAGAGCGGGTGATCTCCCTGACTCCCTGCAGAATAGGTGACCTCCCTTACTCCCTAAAGAGCAGGTGATCTCCCTGACTCCCAGCAGAATAGGTGACCTCCCTGACTCCCTGAAGAGCGGGTGATCTCCCTGACTCCCTGCAGAATAGGTGACCTCCCTTACTCCCTAAAGAGCAGGTGATCTCCCTGACTCCCAGCAGAATAGGTGACCTCCCTGACTCCCTGAAGAGCGGGTGATCTCCCTGACTCCCTGCAGAATAGGTGACCTCCCTTACTCCCTAAAGAGCAGGTGATCTCCCTGACTCCCAGCAGAATAGGTGACCTCCCTGACTCCCTGAAGAGCGGGTGATCTCCCTGACTCCCTGCAGAATAGGTGACCTCCCTTACTCCCTAAAGAGCAGGTGATCTCCCTGACTCCCAGCAGAATAGGTGACCTCCCTGACTCCCTGAAGAGCGGGTGATCTCCCTGACTCCCTGCAGAATAGGTGACCTCCCTTACTCCCTAAAGAGCAGGTGATCTCCCTGACTCCCAGCAGAATAGGTGACCTCCCTGACTCCCTGAAGAGCGGGTGATCTCCCTGACTCCCTGCAGAATAGGTGACCTCCCTTACTCCCTAAAGAGCAGGTGATCTCCCTGACTCCCAGCAGAATAGGTGACCTCCCTGACTCCCTGAAGAGCGGGTGATCTCCCTGACTCCCTGCAGAATAGGTGACCTCCCTTACTCCCTAAAGAGCAGGTGATCTCCCTGACTCCCAGCAGAATAGGTGACCTCCCTGACTCCCTGAAGAGCGGGTGATCTCCCTGACTCCCTGCAGAATAGGTGACCTCCCTTACTCCCTAAAGAGCAGGTGATCTCCCTGACTCCCAGCAGAATAGGTGACCTCCCTGACTCCCTGAAGAGCGGGTGATCTCCCTGACTCCCTGCAGAATAGGTGACCTCCCTTACTCCCTAAAGAGCAGGTGATCTCCCTGACTCCCAGCAGAATAGGTGACCTCCCTGACTCCCTGAAGAGCGGGTGATCTCCCTGACTCCCTGCAGAATAGGTGACCTCCCTTACTCCCTAAAGAGCAGGTGATCTCCCTGACTCCCAGCAGAATAGGTGACCTCCCTGACTCCCTGAAGAGCGGGTGATCTCCCTGACTCCCTGCAGAATAGGTGACCTCCCTTACTCCCTAAAGAGCAGGTGATCTCCCTGACTCCCAGCAGAATAGGTGACCTCCCTGACTCCCTGAAGAGCGGGTGATCTCCCTGACTCCCTGCAGAATAGGTGACCTCCCTTACTCCCTAAAGAGCAGGTGATCTCCCTGACTCCCAGCAGAATAGGTGACCTCCCTGACTCCCTGAAGAGCGGGTGATCTCCCTGACTCCCTGCAGAATAGGTGACCTCCCTTACTCCCTAAAGAGCAGGTGATCTCCCTGACTCCCAGCAGAATAGGTGACCTCCCTGACTCCCTGAAGAGCGGGTGATCTCCCTGACTCCCTGCAGAATAGGTGACCTCCCTTACTCCCTAAAGAGCAGGTGATCTCCCTGACTCCCAGCAGAATAGGTGACCTCCCTGACTCCCTGAAGAGCGGGTGATCTCCCTGACTCCCTGCAGAATAGGTGACCTCCCTTACTCCCTAAAGAGCAGGTGATCTCCCTGACTCCCAGCAGAATAGGTGACCTCCCTGACTCCCTGAAGAGCGGGTGATCTCCCTGACTCCCTGCAGAATAGGTGACCTCCCTTACTCCCTAAAGAGCAGGTGATCTCCCTGACTCCCAGCAGAATAGGTGACCTCCCTGACTCCCTGAAGAGCGGGTGATCTCCCTGACTCCCTGCAGAATAGGTGACCTCCCTTACTCCCTAAAGAGCAGGTGATCTCCCTGACTCCCAGCAGAATAGGTGACCTCCCTGACTCCCTGAAGAGCGGGTGATCTCCCTGACTCCCTGCAGAATAGGTGACCTCCCTTACTCCCTAAAGAGCAGGTGATCTCCCTGACTCCCAGCAGAATAGGTGACCTCCCTGACTCCCTGAAGAGCGGGTGATCTCCCTGACTCCCTGCAGAATAGGTGACCTCCCTGAAGAGCAGGTGACCTCCCTGACTCCCTGCAAAATAGGTGACCTCCCTGACTTCCTGAAGAGCAGGTGATCTCCCTGACTCCCTGAAGAGTGAATGTTCTCCTTGACTTTCTAAAGAGTGGGTGATATCCCTGACTCCCTGAAGTGTGAATGTTCTCCTTGACTTCCTGAAGAGCGGGTGATCTCCCTGACTCCCTGAACAGTGGGTGATCTCTCTGACTCCCTGAAGAATGGGTGATCTCCCTGACTCCCTAAAGAGTGGGTGATCTCCCTGAAAAGCAGGTGATCTCCCTGAAAAGCAGGTGATCTCCCTGACTCCCTGAAGAGTGAATGATCTCCCTGACTCCCTGAAGTGTTTGGCAATCTCCCTGATGCTGATTCAGTTCCAGATTGCATTGCTTTATAATGACAGAATTTATAAATTGTGATCTATTTCCCTGCATTAGGGCCGGAGGTGACAGACTCGGTATTCCCTTTACAAATAGATGGAGTCTGGATAGAAGGGACTAGGCAGAGCCAGACAAGACCGCCAACTGATAAAAGCTGGCTAACAGCTTTAAAACACACTTGCAATCTCTATTTTGGAAGTGTGTTTTAAAGCGCATCTCGGATAGCAGCTGAAAGGGGGCGCTGTCTCAGAGTGGCAGTTTTGGAGACTTGGGGATCTCTATAAGAGACCTTTTAAAACAAAAGTAGGATTTGAATCACGTTTTAAGGACTTTTTTTTTTTTAAGGATCTTTTTAGAATTGTTCCGCTGTTTACATCTTAAAGAAACTTTGTGGACAGTTATTAGAGACTATATCTGTAGAGACTATAAAATAGTTATAGATTTCTAGGGACCCATTGTATGCCACTACATTGTATTTATATTGTATGTATAGGAATGTGGTATTGGAATAATAATTTCTTACCAGTCACACAATTCAGTGCTTTTCTCCTCCCATTGCCTCTTTTATTCTGGTACAAGATGTCGACAGGTCAAAATGTCAATAGTTGAGTATTACGTAATTGTTTGTAATGTCTGTAAACTCAATGCAATTATATAGGTAACCCTAACATAATACTCAACTGTCGCCATTTTGACTGTCAACATAACAACCGGACACTGTTGGAAGTCAATCAGCTGGTAGCACATTAGGAAAGAGCCCACTGTGTGCAATAAAGGAGTTTCACTGCATAGAGGGAGAATAAAAACATTTTATTAGAAAAGTGGACCATTTGGTAGGATGCCAGTCCTTGTAAGTTACCACTCTTCCAGGAAAGGAGCGGTAGTAGGGTATAATGAGATGCCAACCCCTGCAAGGCAATAATTCAGGAAAGAGGAAGTACAAAAATTATTGAGACACCACTTTACATTGCTGTTCAACACTGGAGGTGAATGTTTTAAGGGATGATTTTGCCTTCAAATATATATTTCCATCCAGATTGCCATTTTATTAAAGGTACCACTACAGACATCACACAACACCAGAAAGAGTAACATTTTAAAATGAAAATCTACTATTCACACCATACCCCATCAAGGTACAAGAAGCACCACGTTATAAAAGAGAACTTATCATACCCAATCAGTAGAGAACACAGAGCGGATAGAAAAAGACACCTCTCACTATAGACATCGCAGCCAACCATGGAAGAATTCAAACCATTTAAAAGACAGAATATTTGCCCCTATGGTTGGTCATAAACATGATACCAAACCACAGAAGGTGTACCGCCATTTTACAAGGAACAACTACCACTACTGACATGATACCAAACCACAGAAGGTGTACCACCATTTTTCAAGGAAGAGTTTCCATTACGGAAATCATAACCAACCATGAAAGTTGAAGCATCATTTAAAAAAGAAACTTTACTGCTATAGTTATCATACACAACCATGGAAGCTGTATCACCATTTTACAAGGAAGATCTACACTGCTGACATGATACCAAACCACGGAAGGTGTACCACCATTTTACAAGTAGATCTACCACCACTGACATGATATCAAACCATGGAAGGTGTACCACCATTTCACAAGGAAGATCTAACACTACTGACATGATACCAAACCACAGAAGGTGTGCCACCATTTTACAAGGAAGATTTTCCACTATGAAAATCATAACCAACCATGAAAGTTGAAGCATCATTTTAAAAAGAAACTTTATTGCTATAGCTATCACACACAACCATGGAAGCTGTATCACCATTTTACAAGGAAGATCTGCCATTATAGACATCCCAGACACCAAGGAAGATCTCCCACCCACCATAGAAGGTGTATCACCATTTTAGAAAGGAGATCTCCCTCTATAGATATCTCACCAACTCAGGGAAGATGTAACTCCATGTTATAAAGAAGACAAACTAGAATACATCACACTCCCTAAAAATAAGGAGGGGTAGCCATTGATAAGGCATACCCCCTCTACAGAAGCCATTCCACCCCATAAAAAGGAGCAGCAGCATTTTATAAGGGAAACCTCCCACCATAGACAGCACACTGTCTGAGAATAGGAGTGGCACAGTCTTTTATGAGATACCCTCCACCACATACATCACACCCCACTACAGGAGGAACACTAATGCAATCCATATGAGCAAGGTCTCTGTGCCACCCCCTCAGCACAGTGATGGCCTGGACCATGTGACACACCTTTAAAGTTGGGTACTCCTGAACCTTCAGAGCCATTGAGAGCTGAGCAGCTGATTCCTGGACCGCCATCTTGAATAGAGAGGGGGGAGGGGTTGACAATACTAGCTGGAAGCTACATGCCCATGCTCCTGGGCATCATGGGTAATAATGTGCATCCGGGTATATCACGATAATAGAAAATAATAATAATGGCATAAAATAAATGAGGTCAGGGAGTCGCAGGAGGGGCAGACTCAGCTGACAGCTCAGCAGCAAAACAATTAATGTCCACAGCCTGCTCCCTCAGCTCGTCCCACTCTCAGACCCGCCCCCACTATTCCTGACCGACGTTCCTGACAGCCTATAGCCGCATCGCAATTCATGCCGTCGTCCAATAAGAAGCGCCGTTACCCGAAACCACCGGTAGCCTAGTGACGTGACAATGAAAGTAGGAGGTAAGACAAAGAAGCGGCCTAACCAATAGCGGTCTCTCGGATCTCTGTAGAGGAATTTCTCGCAGCCAATCAGCATCCCCTGACAGCTGAATGGACACGCCTTCTGGCTGGGAGCAGGGCGGTCCTAGCTCTTATGTTGACAATCAGACAAAGGATGTGATTGGGCCCAGCTGTGTGTCTGACAGTGTGTCAGGACCAATAGCAATGTGGTGTTTATTATGTGTGACGGCGAGCTGGCACGGGAAAAGTTATGCGGGCGGGCAGGAAATAAACCAGCTATCAAATGCTACTTTTATAACAAGGGAGTCAGAAGACTATTGATATTATTAGTAGTAGCTGTAGTAATAATATTATTGTTACTTTATTATTATATTATTACACAATTAGTTATATAATTATTTTTATTATTAGTGTTATTCTTGGGATTAATAATAATAATGGGCCTTATTCAGAATTAAGACAGTGCTTAAAATAAAAGAGGAATGTCACTCCTTTGCATGGCGGGTCATCCCATCCTGCTATCGGAGAGGTTAACAGTACATAATCCAGAATTGTTTGTAGTGCGTTTCAATGCGTAAGCGAAAAAACACTTGGTAAGTACTCGAGTGTTATGCGTAATTCTGGATCTGTTTTATTGGGCTGGATTCAGACTTAAGTAAGTAAGTAAGTGCTTGAACTTAGTTAATCCTGAGCTAAACCATGCTGATTGCAGGGGGAGTCAAGTTAATTATATTCTTTGCATGCAGGGATATATCTTTGAATTGCTTACTACACACAGATAGTGACCAGCTTTACTATTACACTGTTATTTATACTTGGGATAGGAAACATCACTTCTAAACTCTAATACTACTTGCAATAGATGAAATATATAAAATAGGACTCCCCTGCAATCAACATGGTTTAGACCAGGAGTGACTTTCCTCTCTTTTTTTAAGCACTTTCTTAATTCTGAATCCGGTCTAATGTTTTTATTATGATTGCTAGCAGTATTGTTACTCTTTAGCCTGAACCTATAACAATATATTCAAAAATCACATTTATGTGGTATTGAAAAGTAAAATAACATTTAATTTTACATAAAATATGATTTATGATTTTTTTCACAATAGTAAGTGTAAATAAGAAGTTTCTTATCTAGTCAAGGCCATGACGAATGTATAATTTAGTTTTAACTATGATATTTAATTATATGAACAACGTAGATATTACAGGTTTGCCGACTCTTCCAGACTATTCAGGAGACTGACGAAATTCAGGCACTCGCAAATTCCAGACCCTCCAACACGACCCATTCCATTAGGTACAATTAAATCCGCTCCTGAGCGTCCGGAGTATTTTGTACCTAATGGAACAGGTCATGTTGGATGGTATGAAATTCCTGAACTGGGCTTGATGCCAAGGTTTCAAGCAAACCATGGCCTCAAGTCCCATTTCCGCTGCCTAGCAACACTAGTTTTTACTGACTTCTGGAACTGAATCAGCATCACGCAGATTGCCCAACACTTCATGGAGTCAGGGAGATCATCGGCTCTTCAGGGAGCCTCTCTGATAGTCAGGAAAAGTTGGCGAGTATGGTATTATCTATTCAGACGCATGAGAAAGCAGGTCAGTAGGTTTGGCTAACATTTTTTGGGAATAAGAGCTGTTGCCTTCTCATTTGGACCCGTATTAAGAGTACCGGACGTATAACATATACGTCTGGTATTTGGCAATTTTTACTACTGCACATATGTAGTAATTTTTTTACTTAATTACGTATCTTTTTCTTATGTAGATTGCGTAGATGCAGACTGAAAGACCACATTTACACAATCTACGTAAGAAAAAGATACGTAGATTACATCAAAAAATGACTACGCATGTGCAGTAGTAAAAAAAAAAAAAATCTACGTAAGAAAAACATACGTAGATTATGTTAAAAAATGACTACGCATGCGAAAAAAAAAAAATCGCTAAACACCAGATATATATGTTATTCGTCCAGTACTCAATACAGGCCTTGGATCTCTAGCGCTCATCACGGTCATTCTCATTATCTATTATGTCACGAACTGCGAGGATTGGTGGGACCTATCCCAGGTAGGCAACAGACGAGCAGGAGGGAAAGTAAGCTTGTTTAATGAAAGATGGTTGAATGAACAGATATGTGCATAAATAAAACAAACAGTCTCAAGATCAGACTATGCCAATTGGGCACAAATGACAAAACAGTCTTGGAATTCAGACTTTGAGTGCAGACGACTGGAGTTGTGGACCAGACCAGGAAATGGATCAAGTAGGACCAGGATGAAAGCAGGCAATGGATCAGGCAGGACCAGGATGAGACCAGACACAACCAGGCAATGAATCAGGCAGGACCAGGATGAGACCAGACACAACCAGGCAATGAATCAGGCATGACCAGGATGAGACCAGGCACAACCAGGCAAAGGATCAGGCGTAACTGTATAGCAACAGTAGGCCTGAACTTGATGCTAGGCAGGTTTGACTAGGTAGCAACAGTAGGCTAAACTGTATAGAAACAGTAGCTTGAACCAGATACTAGACAGGCTTGACTTGAATATAACAGGCAGGTAAAACTGTACAGCAACAGTTCAGCAGACAGGCCAGAGTTGCAGAATTGCAGGAGCAGAGATCCAGGCACTGCTGGGACCAGTAGTGCAGCAATGCAAAGCAGACAGGTCAGGGATGCAGGAGCAGATATCCAGGCACTGCTGGGACCAGTGGTGCAGCAACACAAGGCAGACAGGTCAGGGTTGCAGGAATCCAGGCACTTCTTGGACCAGTGGTGCAGCAATGCAAACAGGTCAGGATTGCAGGAGCAGCAATCCAGGCCCCTAGACTGACCACATCATTCTTAGAAGACCAAGTTGATCTGGGCACAGCACAGCTTGTGCACAGAGTTTAAGTAGCCCGTCCAGTGCACAGATTGGCTGGAGGAATCATGTGTGCGCAGAGGAGCACCTGAATGGCTACTGGGAATCACCTGACAGGAGGCAAAATGGCGACACCCATGCACCAGAGAGGTAATGATGCAGATGCCTAATCCCAGATACAAGCACACATGCTTTAATGGAGACTTTTGCAAGAAGCTGCCACCACTAGAAGTGGCACCTCTGGAGGGCTGGAGAGTGGTACATCATGGGGCAGCTGCTGCCAGACGGCTTGTGGTCAGGTAAGTGTGGTGCTTTCTGCCGCAGACCGTGACATATTATATGCACCAATGCCGTGATCATGTGACGTGCAATCTAATGTGGATAGCAGACTGTGGCTGGACCATGTCAATATCATTTATTGTAGAACTTTATTACAATGAGTGATGCAGTGCGCTACCGTATATCATTAGAAATGCACTAGTCTTGATATTGAGAAATGTTTACCTATAGGAAATCCTCTGTTAATTAAGTTCTTTACATGTTGTTGTGCCCAATATACCTTTTGGCCTGAGGACACATTAGCTTTTCATCCTGAGTCCTGAAAGTGTCTAATTTAAAAGATCTGTGCAAATGTTGTTAAGTGTAAATTGTGTTCAACTTAAATTCAAACCCTGGCAAGCAGCTCCGAGGGACATCAGCAAGACACCCACAAGGGGCGTGCAGCAACCCTATCAGCGGATACCCAGAAGAAAGTGGTTCTGGGCACCGATTGTAGGAGTCTAGTGGTGGCGGCAAAATTCCTTCTACAGCACAGTGGGCTGTAGAAGGAATTTGTAGAAGCAGTGGGCTATAACAGACCCTCCAACATGACCCATTCCTTTGGGTACAATCGAATCCGCTTCTGAGCTTCCAACTGTCACTCACCTAGTTTAACTGATATTTAAAAAAAAAAACTATTTGCCTCTTCAACAAAGGTGGTTACCATAGTAACTGACAGATGGAAGCTCAGGAGCAGAGTATTTTGTACCTAATGGAATGGGTCATGTTGGAGGGTATGCTATAAGAAGGAACCCCCATAACCACGGTGTAGGAGCAATATGGGGATAAGTCCTATCCTGTGACAACTAAGGCCTCGTAACAGGACAACAGTTGGGATCCTGTGAAAGTTGGTGGCCAGCAGTATTTGTCCTGATTCCTCTGGTGACCAGTAGAGGGAACCAACTCTTCGACGTGATCTATTACACCAAGTACAAAACGCTTCGCTCCTGAGCTTCCGACTGTCACTTACCTGGATTTAATGAATTAACTGATGTTTGAAAAAATTATTCTCTTCAACACAGAGGGTTACCATAGTAACTGATTGTTGGAAGCTCAGGAACACAGTCATTTGTTCCTAGTGGAATGGGTCATGTTCAAGGGTCTGGGATACTTCTAAAAAGTGCCCAAAGAGACAATCCGTCTCAGCTGTAATGTAATAGAACCCTTACAGTAAATAACTGCAATATAAATCATGATCAACTCATCAGGGTTTTCATCATAAATTAGTTATTTAAAGGGTACTATTCACTAGTCCTTATTACAAGTAATGGACAGGTTTTAGCCAAATTGCAGATTGGTAGGTAGTCACAAAACAAATAAAAGATGTCTAATATTTCATCCGAAAAGGACTTCTGCTCATTCCTATAATTTACTCTGTCATTTTTTGCTGGTAAAATACTTGTTCATTGTCAGACAAAATATAGCTTTATACCATGTCAATCACTACAATAGACACAGAACACTGAAATTGTCATGTAAGAATGGGAAAATCACCTCCAACTCTTTCTCAAGGTGGATCCAAATGTTATTTGCTTCTTGTAAGTGGAAAATGACTGAATCATCTGGGGACCGTATTTATAGGTAAGAATGAGTTAGGTGCAGCCGTATCCACACCCAACTCACCCTTCCTGCCCTGCAAGCCGCCCCCGTTTTTAGGAACCTTATGGAAATTAAGGGCTTCCTTAAGTAACTGTGCGCATTTTCCTTCTTAAGAAGGAAAATACGTATAGAGATCCCTCCCTGTTACATGCCGTCATAACGGCAGAGATCTTACCTCAGGGCGCCCCTCTCCTTCCATTCATGCCATCAGAACGGCATGCGACTATCTCCCCGCATTGCACGCTGTTTGCTTCCCCCCAGCGTGGCTCCGGACATCTTCCGATACGCATACCGTCACAGGGGAGTGGCGTTATGCAAATTAGCCATGTGGAGTCAGCGCTGGCCGGGTAGGCAGGCAGGCGCTATTCTCCTCTCTGCCGGTTTGCGTCCTGGGGGTTGCCAGGACAACTCCAATAGGCTCCGTTCTCAGCATGCCCTATCAGAAGCTGCCAGCTCATATTTAAGCGCCTCCAGTTTATCTGTCTGTGCCTGCTCTTTCAATGTTTCTTGCCTCTTCTCTCTCTTGCTTAGCTTCCTGTTTCATTGACTACTGAGTACCCCATTGTATTCCTATTTTGCTCCTATTTGTCTCCATCTCCTTTTGCCATCCCTCACTTCCCTTTGCAATTACCTTTGTGGTTGATTGTGTGTGCACTTGCTTGTATAATAGCCCTTGTTTGTTCAGTCTATCTCGTTGTCATTCCCTGTGTGTTCTGTGTTCGTCCTGTCTCACCCCCTTCGGTGGTGTGCTCCCACCTTGAGAGAGACTATTCTCTCCTTCCTTCTCTGTGGTATTGTTGCTGATAGCTGCATTAGTCCTTCTGCCAAACCTCAACGTACTACTACCAGGGGCCGTGACCTCCGGGGTCTGCAGCCCAGACTATCCCCACCTTCAGGGGCTCTAGCGAACACCAGATTCCCGGATAGACTCCGTGCCCTGGTTAGTGGTTAAAGTCGTGACATTTCCCACGCCCTCCTTGAATAATTTAAATCCCTCCTCCACCCATAAAGGACGGAGGCTGCCTCTTCCTTCTTAAATAACCACATGTAGTCAATCAACTTACCTGAATGCTACGTAGATTGTGTAAATGACCTACTATGCATACATAGTAGGTTATTTCTTAAAAGATCATTCATAAGAAGCCGGGGGCCAGATTTACTAAGCTGCGGGTTTGGAAAAGTAACATAGAAAGTGACGGCATATAAGAGCCACATGGCCCATCCAGTCTGCCCAGGCCATGTTACCCATAGCAACCAATCAGATTCTAGCTGACATTTTCTAATATGTAACAGGAACGTGAGAGCTAGAATCCGATTGGTGTTACGCAATCAGCTACCGAGGCACGGGGTCTTTGTTATCAGGTGGTATTCACCAGAGCTGTGCCCCAACAATAGGTCGTGCTCCGTTGAACCAGATTTGCGGGAGAAGGAAAGGAAACCCAAGATGGATACCAGACGGTGAGGGAAGGTGAAGACAGGTAAGCGGGAATTAGACCAGGCCAGAAGGGATCGACCGACCGGTGACAAACTACATGAAACACTGAACCGGGCACGGCGGATGAGAGCTAGGTCACGGGACTGGACGAGACGGACTAGGGCTTGCACACGCGCAAACATACAGCGGGGCCCCCGAAGGGTGAGGTAAGGAGTAAATGGGAAGGTAGGTACACAAAGGGCAGGATACACTGAAGGAAACTGAGGCAGGAATAAGGCAGAATATGGGGGCAAACAAAGATCAATTCACTAGGCTAGAAGCACTAGGCACACAAGTATAGCAGATCACAGCACTGGCAAAACAGATACTATAACCGGCGCCAGAAGGAAGGTGAAGGGGATTCAAATAGAGGCTGCTGACTGCCCTTTGGCTGACACTAAACTGCAGGGATCCCATAGGTGTTGCCCTGGAAACGGCCAGGACACAGGAGAGAGACAGCACAGCCAGCGCCACAGCACATGGCTAATTTGCATACTGCCACGCCCCCTTGACGGTATACGAGGGGAAGATAGCCAGCGCGATGCTAGAGTAAGGAGAGAGAGGATGCACGCGGCACTGACGGCACGGGAGAGAGCGCAGCGGCGCCATGATCCAGGGAGCAACCGCGTGCGTCCAGACCAGGCAAGAGCTGTGCATGCCGTATTGGTAGCGGCATGTAACGATTGGTTGTTATGGGCAACATCTCCACTTTTACTATTCCACAGCTTAGTAAATCTGGCCCCAGAGCTTCTTAAGCGTGATACGGTCCTGGCTCTTTAAGATCCAGACTTCCATGTTGGACGGTGGGCAGGAAGCGTGCGTTGGGGTTTCCATCGTCCTCAATAAAAATGATATTTCTGTAATACAGACAGCCGAAAGCTCATTTTTGTCTGTCTGTAGTTAAGAAAATATGCCTACTTAGAAGGTTTTCCTAATGAATGGGTAAGTATGCCGAATTTATTTTTCAGCAGCTTACCCATTCATTGGCTTTCCGAAAACCGGCACAGCCAATGGAACACCCTCTGAGTACCCGCCACAGACTAGAGGTTAGTTTATAAGGGGAAAACAGAAAAACTGGAATCTTTTTAAAACGCTAATATAATCCCGCACGTGGAGCTTGACTGCTCTGTTAGTGTACCTGGCGTGCCCTACTTGCATAAGTACCCTGAGCTGCCATTAGGATTACGCTCAGCCCGCTCAAGTTTGCTTCGTGTCATCTTGCTTTCACCTCTGGATCAGACCCAAAGTGCGCATATTTTTTTGTTATTACTTTTATTTTATTATTCTGCATTTTGAACAGAATCCACTGGTCCGTCCGTTAGGCCACTCCAGATGTTACCATCAGTTTACGATAGTAACTTCTATTGTATGAAACTTTGTTCCTAACGACAGTTGTTCCATCCAATGGGGTGGCTCTTCCCCTCCGCCCTCACAAATTATGAATGATGGGCAGAGGGGAGGATTCTAATTGTACAGTAGGGACTGGGTTTATGGATCGCTGATCCGTACGTCTAACTACAGGCAGGCTTATGGCACCGCAACTCAGGGTTGCTGACTATTAAAAGCTTCCCTCCATACATGCATGCAGGGGGCGGGGCTTAACATCACGGTTTATGCAAATCACTTTATTAAGCCACGCCCCTTTACTGTTAATTACTCGTTTGGGGGTTTACTATTGATGGAGGCAGGGCTTGATGATGCAATTTGCATCATCAAGTCCCTCCCTGTCCCTAGCAACACTAGTATCATGGAAAGCACAAGCCTCAAGTCCCTTGCGGGAGATTTGCAGGCTCTCCTGGGATATTTCGGGAGTCTCCCGGCCGAGAGTCGGCAACCCTGGCGTAACTGCAAGAGAGGGGAGTGATTAATGCCAGACCTCTGCGCGTACGGAAAGTGAGCGGGGATCTGGATCTGGTACTGTATGCGTATGTAACTGCTCCAGTGTCAGGCAGATGCAATGCGATATGATAAATAGAGTCACACTTGCGGCTTTTTCAACTCAACATTGTACATAAGACGAGGCAATATATACTGCTCCATCCCTAGTATATATTAATGTGCAATCAGCACGGCATTCAGACTAAGGAAAACACATAAACATAGAACGATCCACGGAGCAGGATCCATAAACAGCAGCGGCTTTAGTACACGCACATTATCCTACAGCTCTGGCCTGGTTTGCAAACTAAACCCACCTTCGGTTTTGACGTCTATTGATAACCATTTGTCAAGTACATCGCCGCCAACTGGATTGGTTTTCACTTAATACAACAGATGGCTGAGCCACCATCAGCTGTCGGAGGAAACAGCACGCAGCCCTAGTTTAACACAAGAGGGAGCTTGTCTAATCTTTAACCTTTAAGTAATGAAACTTTACCAGAGCAGTTTTAATTGCTGGATGTCAACTTATTTATCGCAGAGTTAAAGTGAATTCATATTTCACAGCCTATGCATTCTGCCTTTCAACAACAGGACACAAGTGTTAGCTTTTAAGGAAGGCTATTGGTAAATGATGTCTCTGAACCCTCAAGTACGTTTTAATTAGGCTTCATTAGTGACTCGATTTAGATTTATAGCAGGAGAGAACAGAGGAGACAACTGAGTTTTTGTATTAGAACTTTGATGGATTGTTGTGTTTTTTTAAGCATAGGTAGGGAGGAATAATACCCTTACTGCATAATATCTGGCCTATTCATTATATTGGCCCTGATTAAGAGTGAGTTATGTGGAGACAGAACCGCACCTAACTTACTCATGCAGGCCTGTATCCAGAGTACCGGACGTATAACATAGACGTCCAGTGTTTAGCGATTTTTATTACTGCGCATGCGTAGTCATTTTTGAACGTATCTTTTCTTACGTAGATTGCGTAAAGATAAAGAAAAAGATTAGATTACGTAAAAAAATGACTACGCGTTGTTACGGAAGTGTAGGAAACTGAACGGACCTGATTGTGTGGAGGCTGAAGATGACACAGGCAAGTAGAGTAGATGCAGGTCCAACTAGACGTGAAGCTTGAGATCGTAGCAAGTGAAGCCGGCCGAGGCGCGCGGAGTCTAGAAGGACCGTATTCTTCACTAGAGCCTCTGAAGGTGAGGATAGTCTGGCGCTGCCGGTTTACCCTCAGGTCGCGGCCTCAGTGGCAACACCTGAAAGAGAGAGAAAAAGTAGATGGGTGAAAGGGGAAAAGACAGGCCAGCAGAGCCTGGCCTGTAACAGACTACAAATAAAAATGAACAACGACAATAAGACAGAGGAAAAACGGGACACACAAGACTTACTGACTGACTAGGAAAATCACTCACACACACACTCACACAGTCACACGAGCTACCCCTAAGGGTTACAGATACTAGCGCACAGGAGAGGCAGGGAATAAAACACTGGGCTAATACAGAAAGGAGGGAGACAGCTGGATACGGAACACAAGGGCTGCAGGCAAAAAGGTACTAGGCAGGATAACCGGGGGCAATCAGGAATCAGAACAATAAGTGCAATGAAGCAGGGACAAAACAAAGGCAGGCACAGATACTGGGGAACAGAGTCTATAACCGGCACCAGAGAGAAGGAAGTGCTACTTTAAATAGAGGCTGCTAGCCTCTGATAGGCTAGCAGCTGAACGGTGGCCAATGGAAACTCTCCTGGGCTGGGGAGAGTGAGGTAATGCGTGACCGTTGGTGTGCGCGCCCGCCCGAAGCTCCGGCGCTGGAACCACGTGGCTTTGTTTACATGCCGAGAACGGCATG
>WWET01000481.1:125626-136428 GCA_011038615.1 Limnodynastes dumerilii
AACTGAACACAGTATTCTAGGTGAGGGCGTACCAATGATTTATAAAGGGGCATCACTACTTCTCTCTTTCTGCTACTAATTCCTCTCCCTATGCAACCAAGCATCTGACTTGCCTTTCTCATTGCTTTGTTAATAGAATAGAATAGAATAGATGAGAGGAAGAGCCTTTCCCTCTTCTCATAGGTGAAAATGACAGGCACTGAAGCAGCCATTTTGACCCATGAGAAGAGGGGGCGGCCCTTCCTCTCTTCTATGTAAACATCAGTCACTAGAGTCACTCTGGCGACTGATATTTATATAGATGGGGGCTGTGCGATGCCCGTCTACGCTACAGTGAGGACATTGGGCCAGATCCAGACCTACGTTCCCATTACGTTATAACACGTAGCGCATTTACGCTAGTGTATTTTCTATGCACTCCCCTCGCTCATTCGTACTTTAGCCGTTTTACGGTTCCAAACCCTACCTTCACTTTTCAAAGGGTAACTACTGATGTACGTAAAGCCTTCACGTACGTAAGTGTCTAAGCACGCCCATACTGTACAATTTAAATGCCTGACCCCGCCTCCGAAGCGTAATTACGGGTGTCGCATGCCTGTCACGCCCCTTCGTTCATAGTTACGCTGTTGATACTAGGCAGGTGCGTACGATCAGTAGTTTTTACGTCTCTGGCTAGCGTACATTTGTTAGCGTGCTTAGTTCTGGATGTAACCCATTGCATTCACTGAGGGTGCAAATTTATAGTTTTGCAGGCAGGCGCCACACACTCTAGCGCCGGACAGGCTCAGGTACAGAAATCTTGGGGCCCGGTACCCTCATGTTTTGGGGGGCCCTCATCCCTCTTCAATAGTGTCTGCAGCGGTGGATTGCAGGGGCCCCTCTGAACTTTAGGGCCTGTCACAGCTATCCCCCTTGTCACGGGGCCTGGCGCCGGGCCCTGCATCCCGATCACATAAAAAAAATAGATGTTTGCATCCAATCCAAGACTTTTACATTGAGATAAGGTTAGACTATAAGAGGACAAAGCATTATTTACTATTATTTAAGCTCTGTGTACATTCCTTATATTGTGGATAGAATGTGATAGATTCCTTGCTGGAAGCAAACATGATTAGATCTGGTGCTGTATCTAGATCGAACAGAAGCTTGCATGCAACCTGCAATTACTACATTCCAGTAACACTGGAAACAATGGCTGCAGATTTCAAATGGAATTCCTGGTGACATCACGTTTCTAAGCCATCTGGAAGAATAACTTTAATGAAATCTTTGGCGTTTTATATACATCAGTAGCTATGCTGGGTTCCAACTTGTACTCTGCATAAGTGCTTATCTTATCAATCAATATCGCCCACAGCTAGCACAAAAATCCGAACATAAAAATAAATCTGTGTTTAGTCCTTGGACTGTACAATGCAGAACGCTACACAATGATGTCAAACTCATAATATTTATATAGTTCTTTATATAGGAAATAGCCTTATTGTTCCTTGGGGAATGCAGTCTCTGCAGCCTAACCCTCCAGGTTCTGCAGCCTAACCCTCCATGTTCTGCAGCCTAACCTTCCATGTCCCGCAACCTAACCCTCCCCTTCCCCAATAATCCTAACCCCCCTCATGCCCCGCAGTGTAACGCTTACCCTCCATGTCCTGTATCCTAACCCTCCATGTCCCACACTCTAATCCTATCCCTCTGTGTACCGCAGCCTAACCCTAATGTTCCCCTTCAGCCCTAATCCTAACCCTCCATGCCACGCAGTGTAACCCTAACCCTCAATGTCCTGCAGCCTAACCCTAACCCTCCATGTCCTGCAGCCTAACCCTAACCCTCCATGTCCTGCAGCCTAACCCTCCATGTCCTCCTGCAGCCTAACCCCAACCCTCAATGTCCTGCAGCCTAACCCTCCATCTCCTACAGCCTAACCCCAACGCTCCATGCTCCACAGCCTAACCCTAACCCTCAATGTCCTGCAGCCTAACCCGTCATGTCCTGCAGCCTAACCCTTCATGTCCCACAGCCTAACCCTCCATGTCCTGAAGCCTAACCCTAACCCTCCATGTCCTGCGGCCTAACCCTCCATGTCCCACAGCCTAACCCTAACCTTCTATGTCCTGCAGCCTAACCCCAACCCTCCATGTCTTGCAGCCTAACCCTCCATGCCCCACAACCTAACCCTAACCTTCTATGTCCTGCAGCCTAACCTTAACCCTCCATGTCCCGCAGCCTAACCCTAACCCGCCTTTCAGATAGCGAGTGTATCATGTTCGAAATAGCTCGGACCGACAACCGCAACCGATGTATAATCTGCTTTATATTTGGGCTGCATAACACATTTACTAGTTCTAGAATAGTTCCACCTCTTCTGCTGATGTTTGGGGGATTCATTAGAAGGTTTTTGTTGTGATTTACCCCCTGTGGAATTAGGACCAGATAATTGCCACTTATTTATTATCACTTACATTCTTATTACTCTCTCGTCAGCCCTTATTCAGGGTACCGGATGTGTAACATATGCATCCGGTGTTTAGCGATTTCTACTACTGCGCATGCGTAGTGAACGATTGGTCTTTCAGACCGCATTTACGCAATCTATGTAAGAAAAAGATACGTAGATTACATAAAAAAAATGACTACGCATGCGCAGTAGTAAAAATCGCTAAACACCGGATGTATATGTTATACGTCCAGTACTCTGAATACAGATCTTCAATTGTATTTCCCCAACCCCACCTAACACTAGCACTTCACCTCACTCCTGAGGCTGACAGCCTAACACAGCACTTGGCTCTCCATGCATGAGTGCTGAGCACTACTGTGCTATACATACACCCACTCATACATTAGTGCCCAGCGCTCTTTTAGGCTGCCACAGGCCCCCTCTCTCCGGGCCTTTAGCGGCAGTACCCCCTGTAGTTACACCCATATCTTGGCCATCCCGTGCACCACCGTATAGAATATGCCTACATGTGAGAGAATGGACCTGATCCAGACTTAAGATCATTTTACGTACTCATGTGTACCTAAGTTACGCAATGCTCAGTATAATGCGCTCCCGCTGGCACTCCCCTCTCACGTACGTAACTTATCTGACTTACGTGTTTAGAACCCTGCCTCAACCCTTCCTTGCGTATCTCTGGTGTCGTTGGGCCTGATCCAGAACTACTGCCGATGCACTGTGCTTACTAAAGCACAGCGTATTGGCGTTCACTCTCCCTGACACTCCCCCTGTGCGAGCGTATTTTCCCTCGCTTATGCCGGCTGAAGGCTAGCCTAACTTCAGCCGGCCTAAGCAAGGGAAAATACGCTCGCACAGGAGCGTTTGGATGCTAACCCCTCCCTCCTTCATTAAACTAACTGCCTCCGCCCACCTACACTAACCTGAACGTAGTAACGCTGGGGGACACCCCCTTCAGCGTTACTACAGCGCTGCTACGGACGTTGATCGATCGGGCGTTTCCGTAGCTACGCTGGGCAACATCTGCACGCAGAGGAGCCACACGAGTTATATACGTCCCATATACTCGTGTGGCTGCGCTATATCGATGATATACTATTCCTGTGGCAGGGGAGTGTCGATTTGTTAGACATCTTTATTCAGTCATTGAATAACAATGATTTAAATCTGAGATTAACTATGACCAGAAGCCAATTTAAAGTCGACTTCCTAGATGTAACAATCTCTGTAAATCCATCAGGCTCATTGACCACGGATCTCTTTAGGAAGGATACTGCTACCAACAGTATCCTCTGCAGCACCAGTGCCCACCATGCCAATATAGTCAACAATATACCAAAATGTGAGTACCTGAGAATTAGAAGGAATTGTTCCTCTACCCCTCAATTCAAGATCAGGGCCAAAGAGCTCCAATCTAGACTTTTAAATCGTGGATACTCACAAAAATTGTTATCTGTAGCCTATCGTCATGCTTTAAAAACAAAAAGGGACGCACTCATTTACCCCAAAAGGAACAAAAAAGAGGACAATACTGTGAGATTTATAACGAACTTTAATGAACAATCATATAATATTCAGAAAATTCTAAATCAACATATTTCTGTCTTGCAGTCTGATTCCTTCCTTAACACTATCGTCAAGACACATATTCCTATTTGTTGGCGACGAGCCAGGAATCTAAAAGATGTCCTAGTGCACAGTGACTTTGACGCTAGTTCCAAAAAGAAGGACAAGTATGCGGGAACTTTTCCCTGTGGCAGCTGTACAGCATGCCCGTATATGTCTAGAAAATTGGAGATAGTGGACAGGTATCAAACCTGTCATAAATTATCACAATATGTGAACTGCAATACTAAACAAATTATTTACTGTCTAACTTGTACCTGTGATGTGCTCTACATAGGCAAGACTAAAAGGGCTTTGAAGTCCAGAGTTCTTGAACACGTTAGATCAATTCGAAATAGTCCGACTGATGCACAAAAATGTAAAATAATGACCCCTATTGCGAGACATTATTTGAAATATCACAATGCCAATCCCTCTTGCTTAAAGGTTTTTGCCCTTGAGAAAATTTTGTCCACCTTAAGGGGAGGAGATGTGGATAGAGCTCTCCTATGTAAGGAGACAAGATGGATTTTCTTAATGAACAGCACGACACCGCAGGGGTTAAATGAAAATGAGTCCTACGTTCCCTTTTTGTAAAAAGTAAAACAGTAAATACAATTGTAAGAATATCTCTAATGAATCCTTAACTCTTTTCTCTCTTGCTGTAGAAGTCTGCGATAGGGTTCTTTTATTTTGTTTACTGTAGTAAGTAGAGTTTTAATTATGTTTCTGTCTTCCGGTTTTTTTAGAAGTCCGTCATTCCATGAGACTTTCCCCCGATTGGTTGGGAGGAATTTAAATAGCCCACTGCTGAGTTACGTGCAACACCTTTGAAAAAGCTTCCATTATGGCGAAACGCGCGTCAGGTGCTGCTTGAGACACGGGCATCGGCAATCGGATATGCAGAGACCTGGAACAATTCCCCTTGAATGCTGATCACTGCTATTTACGCTTTATGTGCGGTTTGTTTATTTTTTCTCACCCACAGGCTTTTCCTGTGTACATTGTAGTTAGGGTGAGTATAGGGAGGGCTTAGATACTACCCCGGAAGGGGAGAAGCGTGGTCGTGAGACCGCTAGTTATTGTATTAGGGTGAGCCTCCTGGTGCTTTGCAACATAGGGTGAGTATAGGTGTTTATATATGTGCATGGATACAATGTTAATTTTTGATGACATACTGTATATATATTTGCAAATTGGCAACTTTGTTGCTTGAGGAATAAATAGAGCCATTTTCTCTGATATTACAGCTACAGTTGTCATTTGCATTTAATTGGACCATTAGTTTGCCGATGCTCATGTATTGTGATAAAAAAAAAATTTTCTTTCTAGAATTGATCGATCACTTATATGTTCTGATATTTTTTCCTGTCTTAAGGTTTTAATATGTTTAAATAAAATTTTGTAGTTTTATACCTCAAACTGGCTCTGCAGATAAATGAGATGTACATTACTTAATAACCTACCCTATTTCTCGTTGCCACTCAAATTTGAGTAGGCGACATTTCCTTTTCTTATCTGTTAATTTTGGGGATAGGTGTAGTGTCTCTCTCCTTGGCTATATGCCTTATATATTTCTAGTTTGGTGCAACACTACCCCTTTTCATCCCAAGATAGATGACCACAGAACGGTGAGTTCATACTGCATTTTCCAACACACAATACACAATGTTTAATTTTGTGTACTGTTTTATAATTTTTTTTTAAATGGCCAGAGCGTAGCATGGCATCAACCCTTGCCATGGTGCTTATAGTACTAGAGGGCACAGCATGGCCTGAAAAACATGGCCATGCTGTGCCTTCTAGTACTATCAGCGTCAGCATGATAAGGGTTCCAAGGATCGACGGCGATTTTTCCAAGGAAAATCGCCATGCTTTTAAACATAAAAGCACTGCGATTTATCCATGGAAAAATCTCTGAACAGCGATAGCGCTTATAAATCACCATAGAAAAGCGCAGCTTACTGAATGCCGCGATTAAAAAAAAATCGCATCAAAATCCCCGCAATGGCCGCCGATTCATAATCGCTGTCCAAAAGCGATTTTAGTAAATGAGGTCCCAAGGCTTAATGCAAGCATTATCAACACTATATACTGGATATATCGTTTGCCTCTTCCATATCGTTCATTTCATGAAACTGTTCGGTTAGGCCTTCCTGAGACTGGAGGACAGCTTAAAGACTATAAAGGTTTCTGTGTACATTATAAATGCCAAGTTGTCCTTAAGTCTGGTGATGTTGTAGCTCTTGAGCCACAAATCTCTGGAAAGATGGAGGTGCTCCATAGTTGCAAATGGTTTCAACCCTATGGGAACATAAAAATGCATTCATACACTTAGTCACCTTGGGCCAGATTCAGAACTACGGGCGTGGGCGTATTTACGCCAGCTGCAATCATAATTTCGGCAGTTAGTACGTTCTGCGCATGCGCCCAGCAGCTTCAAACTTAAGAAGGAGCTTGAAATTAAGAGAGAAATGTTTCTCCTGGGCTAAACCATATTGCTTTCAAGGGGAGTCAAGTTAATTGTATTCTTTACATGCAGGGATGTATCTTTGAATTGCTTACTGCACACAGATACTGACCAGCTTTACTATCACACTGTTATTTAGACTTGGGCTGGGAAACATCACCTCTCAGCTCTAATACTGTTTGTCATCTGTTGCAAACAGTACTAGTGTTGAGGTGATATTTCCCAGCCCAAGTCTAAATAACAGTGTGATAGTAAAGCTGGTCAGTATCTGTGTGCAGTAAGCAATTCAAAGATATATCCCTGCATGCAAAGAATACAATTAAATTAATTCCCCCTGCAACCAACATGGTTTAGCCCAGGTGTGACTTTAAGTTCTTATTTTAAGAAGATTCTTAAGTGTGAATCAGGTCCTTAATTTCAAGCTCCTTCTTAAGTCTAAATCAGGCTCCTTGGTCACCTGCATCTGTCAATAACTTTTAAATTCCAGGGTGGAAATATATTCGGCAGATCTCATCAGATTGAGGAGCCCATCTGCCAATAGTATTAAACTTTAAAACTTCTTTTACCTTTCTGAAATGCACCATCTTCCCTTCAGAACTCCATCATGTACATGAACACGACTGTATCAATGCTAAAGCTCATATCTCTTATTACTTCTTCGTCACCAGTGGTGGTTTCCCCTTAGGAAGACTATGGACTTTGACGGACCAAAACTGTTGGGAGGAGTCACAATGTCATACTGGACCTGATTCGTTTTCCCTGTGGTATCCCTACCCATGCCCAAATATTTGCCCAATAGGACTTCAGAAAACTGCTTTTGAGTTAAAGACACAGGCCCGTATTCATACCTAAGCGTGAGTTATGTTTGGACAGCGCCCTGCCCCTATCCCAGCCCACATTTTTACACTTACGAATGTCAT
Organism: Limnodynastes dumerilii; assembly: GCA_011038615.1. NCBI lineage: Eukaryota > Metazoa > Chordata > Amphibia > Anura > Limnodynastidae > Limnodynastes > Limnodynastes dumerilii. The sequence goes on from WWET01000481.1 coordinate 133,077, forward strand.
AGGGCTATTTTATCTTACCGTGCGTAGTTTCCTAGACCGCACTTAGGCAACCTACATACCTAACTGGTACGTAGATTGCATAAATGACCCACTATGCATGCGTCGTAGGTCATTTTCAAAATATAAGCACCTAAGAAGCAGACGCTTCTTAGGTGTGAATAAAGACCACTGAGCCTGATCAAGACTTAAGATCATTTTATGTATGCAAGCGTACTTAAGTTACATACTACTAAGTATAATGCACTCCACTCTTATGTATGTAACGTAGCTGACTTAGGTGCTCAGATCCCTGCCTTATCTTTTTCTTGTGTATCTGTGTGTACGTATTGCCTTGTCCTATGTAAGTGCCTATATACATGACGCGTTATTGTTAGCTGTCGTTATTAAGTCTGGATCATGCCCACTCCGCTTCTACGCCACTTGCTGTGTGTGTGCCATAAAAGCTTTGGTAAAAGTAGGGCAGGCTGCGCGCAATTGAAAATCGTACACAACGTCGCCTTGGATTGCAAGCAATTGTGACACATAGCGAACACGTAGGCACACAGCAGCTAAGCGCGATGCAGTTACACGTTCAAATACAGTGCAGGGGAGTAGAGCATAATGCTGACTGGTAACGGAGGTTCCGATTATTGCGAACGGCTCTGCTGAATGTAGATGTCTCAAAATAATAGCAACATTTTTTTTATTTTTAATAAACATAAAAAAAATTTGCTTACTGTATGTAGAAGTGAATTATAACATACACAGTACTTTGGCAGCGATCTCTGGCTCTTTGGAAAGCCTTTGAAGTGTCACGTGATAATGCATGGGTGTGAAAGTGGTCATGGGATGAGGTCTCCTGGACATAAATATGACCTGTGGCTGGTGCATATATTTTGATAGAATCTGTGTTCCGATCTGAATTGGGTAAACTTGCTTGGGCCTCGTCTTTACTGTACATCAGGGTTGCCGACTCTCCCGGAATGTCCGGGAGACTCCCGAAATTCGGGCAGTACTCCCGGTATCCCGGGAGAGCCAGCAAATCTCCCGCAAGTGACTTTATGGCCCGTGGTTTCACTGAAACCACAGCCTCAAGTCCTGCCCCCCTGCCTAGCAACACTAGTATACTAGTGTTGCTAGGCACAGGAAGGGACTTGATGACGCAATTTGCGGCATCAACCCCTGTCCTGACCCCTATTTCAGATAAAAACGGGTCAGTATGAGCCAGGGGGCGGAGTCTAATGATGCGATTTGCATAACCCGCGTCATTAAGCCCCGCCCCCTGCATGCTTCGGTAGCTTCTCTCCGGGATCTCCCGGAGGGAAGCTGCCAAAAGTCGGCAACCATGCTGTACATCCCATTGACTGCATATCTCTACCCCTTACTTTTCTGCTCTGAATACTCCATGTTAATGTATAGAAACCTAATTTAGGACAGTGTAAGAGGATTATGCGACATACTTGGGGCCAGATTTACTAAGCTGCGAGTTTGGAAAAGTGGAGATATTTCCCATATCAACCAATCAGATTCTAGCTCTCACGTTTCTAATACATACTAGAGAATGTCAGCTAGAATCTGATTGGATGCTTTGGGCAACATCTCCACATTTCCAAACCCACAGCTTAGTAAATCTGGCCCTTGGTCTGAGTTAAAATCACAGAAACATTATTAAACCCTGTTTAATGTCCTGGGCGGTAAAGCACCTCAAAGGAAATGATCTGGAAACCCTGGTACTTTGCTAGTTAAGCACTGAAGTCCATCAGAGAGAGAGTAATCATTATCAACATTATATACCGGATATGTTATTTGCCTCTTCCATATCATGCATTTCAGGTACCTGAGGATCAATATTAACCCAAAGTGGGTAGAAACAAAATGTTCTTATCTTTCAGGCTTTTTTTTTTTAACGTCTCTTTATTAAATCTGACTCCACGTCTAATGTCGAGCAGCTATATACAGACACTTACACATATTATAAAATCCAGCTGTATTTTTTGTCCTTCCATCAGCTGGTCCTTTCAGTACGAGGTCAATGGTTTTTATCATAGAGGAGCACAAACAATGAAAAGCTGATAATAGCCAGTAGACACTAGGGAACCGTGAACAATACTGTGGTTCAGAGATGTGTCCGTTTCTGTAAAATGTTTAAACATTGACCTCCACTGATGCTCGGAAGATGTCCTCACTGAAGTCACTTTCAAGAGTCACAAAGCTCATACGTATACATTATGACCTTGGTCTGAGCAGCTGTGGTAGTCCGATTGGCACGAGCTGATGTACCGTCTGTAGCCCAATCTCTTCCATGTTGTTGATGTTTGGACTGACCATCAATCCGACCAAGTAAAAGAAGGTAGTAGTTGTTAATACTGGCCAATATCTCAGGTGTTACGTAGCTGACGGTCTATATATTTCTGGGTTCCGAAAGCAAAAAGTACAACGTTTCTTAAAAAGAATTGACCGTATAAATAAAAATATTATTTAAAATTATTTTGGTTTAGTCATTTGAAATAATTTATAATAGTATTTATAGACTTAGCAATGTAAGGTTTGCACAAAATAAGTGTTTAATAATATACTTGCAATGTCCTACAATCGTGCATTCATATGTGCCGACATTGGTTTTTTGATCCGGACAGATTTGTTTGGAATTTAGGCCCGTATTCAGAGTACCGGATGCATAACATATACGTCCGGTGTTTAGCGATTTTTACTACTGCGCATGCATAGTCATTTTTACGTTATCTACGGATCTTTTTCTTACGTAGATTGTGTAAATGTGGTCTGATATTAAGTCTGAATCAGGCCCTATCTGTGTATTGAATATTGCTCTTGAATAGTAGTTTTGTATCCTATATATACAAAAGTCTATGATTATTTGTCATCTCTGTTTCATTGTTAAAATACAAAATAAAAAGATTATTAAAAAAAGTTAAAATTCTGTATATAATCTCAGGATGGCTAAAAACAGTAAAGAGAGCAACAGGTTTTAACACAATATATTCACAACTTTAAAGACATGTATTAAAAAAATTCTAAACAAAAAATATATAAAGAAATTTGAATCCAGTTTTTCTAATCAATGATGATTTAATGGAGGCCGGACTTTTTTTTTGTTCCTTGTAGTTAGACAGTGGTCACTTTGGTCCTTGGCTGCACCTCTCAATCTATATATACAGTTGCATTTCATATATTGAATTAGAAGTGCAGCCAATGTTTTCTTGTTACTGTTACTAGTTTTACTTTGGGAGACTCTCACCAATATGGCCGCTGCACACACAAATGGTAATGTTCAAATGGCAGGAGTGTTTTAATACAGTCCTCTTGAGCACACATATAGCAAATGAATAGGGACTCACCTACAGGAGGTGCCTTG
>WWET01000481.1:147476-158521 GCA_011038615.1 Limnodynastes dumerilii
GTTGGAAAAAGTTAAGGTAGGGTTTGGGCAGCGTATCTTGAGAATACGTCCGTGCAAGGGGTGTGCCGAGGGGAGTGTAACGAATTTACGCACACGAAAATACGCTCCGCGAATAAACGTACGGCAAACGTAGTTCTGGATCTACCCCTATATCTGTACAGTATTCAAGAAGACGCTGTGCTTCATCACAATTTCATATTCTGCATTCCCAGAAGAAGATTTTGCCAGGGGTGCTTTATTTGCCAAAATTCGCACTTACAAATGGTGTTGTCCTGGAAACTATTTATAGTATTTAAATATTTGCAAGGAACTAATTACGCTTCAGGGCTCCAGAAGAATTAATATTAGAATATGAGCCAATCACAGACATAGGAGACGAGGGAGCTAGAACTGTTTTACATCTTTACTCCCGCAGTGACAGCTATTGGCAGCTAACAAGGGGACGTTGTTCTTATGGCATTGATTATACTATACTGTTGCCATCATTGTTTCCTTCACGAGGTCTCATAAAGCAGAGGAGGCTTTATTTATTTATTTATTACCAGGTTTTTATATAGCGCCATCAGATTGTGTATTGCATTACAATTTTAACCATCATTAACATGACACTGGGTGGTAACAACCAGACTGGGTGGGTAAGGGAGGGAGGGCCCTGCCCGCAAGTTTGTTCCCCAGGGTTGCCAACTTTTAAAAGGAAGCCATAGATGCATGCAGGGGGCGCGGTTTAGATGTGCAATTTATGCAAATCGCGTCATTAAGCCCTGCCCCTTGACTAGCAATTACCCCTTTCAGGGTTTTCATAGGGATGGGGGTGGGGCTTGATGAAACAGTTTGTGTCATCAAGTCCCTCCCTTTCTCTATCAACACTAGTAAACTAGTGTTGCCAGGCAGGGGGGGCAGGACTTGAGGCCGTGGTTTCATGGAAACCACGAGCTTCAAGTCCTTCACGGGAGATTTGCCGGCTCTCCTGGGATTTCGGGAGAACTGCCCGAATTTCGGGAGTCGGCAACTATGATTAATCCGGATAGCAAAGTGGTTGTTAATATGGTAGAGACGTGTTAAAGAGGTTGAGGAAAGCTTGTTTAAAGAGGTGAGTTTTAAGTGAGCGCTTGAAAGTTTGGAGAGTAGAGGACAGTCTTATGGGCGAGGAAGGTTATTCTAAAGAGTAGGTGCAGCCCAGGAGAAGTCCTGTAACCGGGAATCATAGCATTTGTTTAGTTTAGAGGAGAGCTGTATGTCCTGTGATGATCTGAGAGAGTGAGCAGGGATATATCTTGAGATGTTGAGATATATTGTGATATTTCCTCTCCTCTAACCTTATTGGGTGACCCTTTGTCCTGTGTGCAGTCCTTGGGGTAAAAAAAATTCCCATGAGCTCCCATTATATGTTGCATTATTAGTGGTATTTTTGTAGTAATATTTTCATTGTTTATCTTGATTATTCTTTGCTTTTTCTTTGTGTTCTTTGGAGGGGAACCTGTTATTATATATGTAATGAAAGAAAAATGGATTTGGACTAAACTTTCCACTACAAAGATGAAAATAAGACTACTTAGGGGTTTCATATTTAAGATTGTTTGGACTTGCTGCCCAAACCCTACCTTAACTTTTGATAGTGTATGTAGTGACGTATGTAATGGAATTACATTCATGACGGCCAAACCCGTCTATACTGTCCAATTTAAATTCCTCCCTCCGCCTCCAAAGTGTGATTAGGGGTGTCGTATTGATGCCCCCGCCCATTTGTTCGTATTTACGCTGATGGTACGTACGTTAGAAGTGGCGTAACATCTGCCGCAGACATGCGCAGTAAATACAAATTGGCGATTTTATGCCAGCGGCTAGCGTAAAATCGCCTGTGTATGTAGTTTAGGATCTGGCCCATTGTCCATACTGATGATGAAACCCTTTGATACAGGCACATAACTGAAGGGGTTGCAATTGGTGCAGCTGCTAAAGAGTCCGGAGAAGAGAGGGGACCATTGGCCGGCGCTTCCCCTGCCCTGTAAGCAAGCTGTCAGAGGCTGACAGCCTAAAGCAGCGCTCAGCCCTCCATTTATATGTAAGTATAGTGCACATCTATGGAGCTGTTTTAAGCTGTGCACCTTTCACGCAGATGCCCCGCCCCCCCAGGCCCGCATGGCTCCGCCCTTGCTAGGGGGCATGAGCCTGTCACGTTCCGTCCCTGTTTATCGAGGTTTTACCAAATCAGCATGTTTTTTGCAAATGTTCAGCGTTTTCTCAGACGCCAACCATCGGAATCCCAGCATACAAACCGGCAAATTTTATGCGATCGTACCTTTAAAACTGCCATAAGAACCTCCATTCAGGGGTGAGCTTTCGTGGGTGTATGCTGACAGCCTAGTCTTTTATATATATATTCCAAATAAGAACATTTTGAATAAAAAAAAAAAAAAAAGATAAAAACTAAAAATTTGATGCAACAAATATTATTTTTGTGACCTCTAAGACACATTGTTCTGTTGTAAACAAACCTTTACAGAGTTTACTAACCTCTCGTTATTATTCAACACTTCCATGACCCTTATTAGATGTTGCCAGTCTCTGAGTCTTACACACAAACAACAGAAAACATGTATTTAAAGTTGTGTCGCTGTCAAACTCTGTAATTTCCCCTCAAGCAAAATTAGAATGTAGACTTGAGTGAGAGAATCTGTAAGTATAATCTATATATATGTCTAGAGAAGGGGTTATTGCGGACAGCCGTCTGTATGTTGGTACATGGGGCAGAAGTGCAGTCAAGGTTATAAGGCTGCGGTGGCATTCAGCAGCACTTACCAGCATCGTAACCAGGAGCAATACCAGATGGCATATTAACCATGCCCTGCCCCTAGCAGCATGGGGGCGGGATTGAGGATATTATTTATGCAAATCACTGCCTGAAGCACCACCCCTGCCCAATCAAAGCTGCCATTCATTGGGTTACAGAGAATAGTCCAATCCTTGATGTAACCAAGCCCTGCTCATACTTAATAATCTGGGCTTGAAGCAGTGCTTTGCATTAAGGACCGTAGGAGCGGATTAACTGCGCAGGCGTAGTAACTTTTTGCACGCAAGTTACGTAGGATTTAGGCACGGAAGTCCATTAGGCATGGACCTCTGAATCACACTTAGTGACATATGTACGGAGGTGTGTGGTTGTCTTCGTGCATGTGAAGTTACGTGAAGTTGGACGGGGGTCGCATTAAAATGAGCCTTTAAGGGCGCGGTTAGTCAAGTACACACGTACAGTTAAGGGTGTCCTATGGAAGCGTAAGTTACTGAAAACCCGTCCATACTAGGGGAGTGTCATGGGAGTTGCCTTGCTACATGCGTGCGTATATTTGCGTACTTTAAACACACACCTCTGAATCCCATTCTAAATCACTACATCAAGCCCACATGTACTGTAGTACTGGAGGTATAACATATACGTCCGGTGTTTTGCGATTTCTACTACTGCGCATGCGGTCATTTTTACGTAGATTCTTACGTAGATTGCCTAAATTACGTTAAAAAATGACTATGCCTGTGCAGTAGTAAAAGTCGCTAAACACTGGACATATATGTTATACGTCCGGTACTCTGAATAAGGGCCAAAGGTCCGAATTTCCGAAGACTCCTGGAAATTGGGCAGTTATGAATAAAATATGTTAGGGACTGAGGGAACGAATGGACTTACATTATCATCTTTTCACCATTCATAACAAAGTCGAGGGATTATTTCCTATGAAATACCTAAATTGATAACCTTATCCAGTTGCATCTATAGACCTCTATCATCTACACCCTGTCCCCCTTCTCTTTCTCGAAATCTCTTGTTGAACCATCCATCTTCTTTGTAAATTCCCGACATCAACAGATCCCACAAAAATGCTGTTCAGATACAGAACACATGGATTGTGCTTTTCACCCCTTATCCCCCCCTGCCGGGATAGCCATGTAGCCATATCATGTGTATTTAACTATTGTGTTAGCTTATCTAGCTCACCTAAATGTACCTGCTGTTTGTACCGGATATTATTTGTACTTCTATCTAAGTCAACTATTAGAACCTGTACATGTATGGATCCTTTGTTGCCGTTAATCAATAAAAACAGTTTATACACAAAAAAAATAAAAATGAATGGCATATGTAAAAATAAGATCTCAAAATCATCCAAAAAAATTTCAAATAATTAAATGATAAAAATGAATAAATAAACCTGGATATGTTTTGTTAAAGTTGGACTGGGCTGTAGGGAAGCAGCAATATGTGACAGTGCTGCAGAGATACCAGATGGCAGAGATGACTTTATACATCATGTTGGGGGCTGAATGGTTTATGTAAAAATGACATGTCAAAAGCCTTACTAAGTATAAAAAAATATGGAGAGTGACTATGTATCTGCATGGCACAAATATGTCAAATATAAAAGGGAGAGGATATTGGGGTAGATCCAGAACTACATTTGCCGTACGTTTCCTCGCGTAGCGTATTTAAGCTTGCGTACATTCTATACATTCCCCTTGTCACACCCCTTGAATGTACGTATTTTGTCAAGATACGCTTTCCAAACCCCACCTTAACTTTTGGCAACGTAACCGCAGTGATCCGCAAGGGATATATTAGTGGTCTGGGAATGATATATACTATAATATAAAGGGCTATATTAGTGGTCTGGGAATGGTATATACTATAATATAAAGGGATATATTAGTGGTCTGGGAATGATATATACTATAATATAAAGGGCTATATTAGTGGTCTGGGAATGGTATATACTATAATATAAAGGGATATATTAGTGGTCTGGGAATGATATATACTATAATATAAAGGGCTATATTAGTGGTCTGGGAATGGTATATACTATAATATAAAGGGATATATTAGTGGTCTGGGAATGATATATACTATAATATAAAGGGCTATATTAGTGGTCTGGGAATGGTATATACTATAATATAAAGGGATATATTAGTGGTCTGGGAATGATATATACTATAATATAAAGGGCTATATTAGTGGTCTGGGAATGGTATATACTATAATATAAAGGGATATATTAGTGGTCTGGGAATGATATATACTATAATATAAAGGGCTATATTAGTGGTCTGGGAATGGTATATACTATAATATAAAGGGATATATTAGTGGTCTGGGAATGATATATACTATAATATAAAGGGCTATATTAGTGGTCTGGGAATGGTATATACTATAATATAAAGGGATATATTAGTGGTCTGGGAATGATATATACTATAATATAAAGGGCTATATTAGTGGTCTGGGAATGGTATATACTATAATATAAAGGGATATATTAGTGGTCTGGGAATGATATATACTATAATATAAAGGGCTATATTAGTGGTCTGGGAATGGTATATACTATAATATAAAGGGATATATTAGTGGTCTGGGAATGATATATACTATAATATAAAGGGCTATATTAGTGGTCTGGGAATGGTATATACTATAATATAAAGGGATATATTAGTGGTCTGGGAATGATATATACTATAATATAAAGGGCTATATTAGTGGTCTGGGAATGGTATATACTATAATATAAAGGGATATATTAGTGGTCTGGGAATGATATATACTATAATATAAAGGGCTATATTAGTGGTCTGGGAATGGTATATACTATAATATAAAGGGATATATTAGTGGTCTGGGAATGATATATACTATAATATAAAGGGCTATATTAGTGGTCTGGGAATGGTATATACTATAATATAAAGGGATATATTAGTGGTCTGGGAATGATATATACTATAATATAAAGGGCTATATTAGTGGTCTGGGAATGGTATATACTATAATATAAAGGGATATATTAGTGGTCTGGGAATGATATATACTATAATATAAAGGGCTATATTAGTGGTCTGGGAATGGTATATACTATAATATAAAGGGATATATTAGTGGTCTGGGAATGATATATACTATAATATAAAGGGCTATATTAGTGGTCTGGGAATGGTATATACTATAATATAAAGGGATATATTAGTGGTCTGGGAATGATATATACTATAATATAAAGGGCTATATTAGTGGTCTGGGAATGGTATATACTATAATATAAAGGGATATATTAGTGGTCTGGGAATGATATATACTATAATATAAAGGGCTATATTAGTGGTCTGGGAATGGTATATACTATAATATAAAGGGATATATTAGTGGTCTGGGAATGATATATACTATAATATAAAGGGCTATATTAGTGGTCTGGGAATGGTATATACTATAATATAAAGGGATATATTAGTGGTCTGGGAATGATATATACTATAATATAAAGGGCTATATTAGTGGTCTGGGAATGGTATATACTATAATATAAAGGGATATATTAGTGGTCTGGGAATGATATATACTATAATATAAAGGGCTATATTAGTGGTCTGGGAATGGTATATACTATAATATAAAGGGATATATTAGTGGTCTGGGAATGATATATACTATAATATAAAGGGCTATATTAGTGGTCTGGGAATGGTATATACTATAATATAAAGGGATATATTAGTGGTCTGGGAATGATATATACTATAATATAAAGGGCTATATTAGTGGTCTGGGAATGGTATATACTATAATATAAAGGGATATATTAGTGGTCTGGGAATGATATATACTATAATATAAAGGGCTATATTAGTGGTCTGGGAATGGTATATACTATAATATAAAGGGATATATTATGGCTCTGGAATTATTTATTTATTTATTTATTTATTACCAGGTTTTTATATAGCGCCATCAGATTGTGTATTGCATTACAATTTTAACCATCATTAACATGACACTGGGTGGTAACAACCAGACTGCGTGGGTAAGGGAGGGAGGGCCCTGCCCGCAAGTTTGTTCCCCAGGGTTGCCAACTTTTAAAAGGAAGCCATAGATGCATGCAGGGGGCGCGGTTTAGATGTGCGATTTATGCAAATCGCGTCATTAAGCCCTGCCCCTTGACTAGCAATTACCCCTTTCAGGGTTTTCATAGGGATGGGGGTGGGGCTTGATGAAACAGTTTGCATCATCAAGTCCCTCCCTTTCTCTATCAACACTAGTAAACTAGTGTTGCCAGGCAGGGGGACAGGACTTGAGGCCATGGTTTAATGGAAACCACGAGCTTCAAGTCCTTCGCGGGAGATTTGCCGGCTCTCCTGGGATTCCGGGAGAACTGCCCGAATATCGGGAGTCCGCAACTATGATTAATCCGGATAGCAAAGTGGTTGTAAATATGGTAGAGACGTGTTAAAGAGGTTGAGGAAAGCTTGTTTAAAGAGGTGAGTTTTAAGTGGGCGCTTGAAAGTTTGGAGAGTAGAGGACAGGTTCATGGGCGAGGAAGGTTAGTCTAAAGAGTAGGTGCAGCCCAGGAGAAGTCCTGTAACCGGGAATCATAGCATTTGTTTAGGAGAGCTGTATGTCCTGTGATGATCTGAGAGAGTGAGCAAGGATATATCTTGAGATGTTGAGATATATTGTGATATTTCCCCCCCCCCCTAACCTTATTGGGTGACCCTTTGTCCCGTGTGCAGTCCTTGGGGTAAAAACAATTCCCATGAGCTCCCATAATATGTTGCATTATTAGTGGTATTTTTAAGTAGTAAAATTAGTAGTAAAATTTTCATTGTTTATCTTGATTATTCTTTGCTTTTTCTTTGTGTTCTTTGGAGGGGAACCTGTTATTATATATGTAATGAAAGAAAAATGGATTTGGACTAAACTTTCCACTACAAAGATGAAAATAAGACTACTTAGGGGTTTCATATTTAAGATTGTTTGGACTTGCTGCCCAAACCCTACCTTAACTTTTGATAGTGTATGTAGTGACGTATGTAATGGAATTACATTCATGACGGCCAAACCCGTCTATACTGTCCAATTTAAATTCCTCCCTCCGCCTCCAAAGTGTGATTAGGGGTGTCGTATTGATGCCCCCGCCCATTTGTTCGTATTTACGCTGATGGTACGTACGTTAGAAGTGGCGTAACATATGCCGCGGACATGCGCAGTAAATACAAATCGCCGATTTTATGCAGATGCCCCGCCCCCCAGGACCGCATGGCTCCGCCCAGCCCATGCCAGCATTCTTGCTAGGGGGCATGAGCCTGTCACGTTCCGTCCCTGTTTATCGAGGTTTTACCAAATCAGCATGTTTTTTGCAAAACATTTTCTCAGACGCCAACCATCGGAATCCCAGCATACAAGCCGGCAAATTTTATGCGATCGTACCTTTAAAACTGCCATAAGAACCTCCATTCAGGGGTGAGCTTTCGTGGGTGTATGCTGACAGCCTAGTCTTTTATATATATATTCCAAATAAGAACATTTTGAATAAAAAAAAAAAAAAAAGATAAAAACTAAAAATTTGATGCAACAAATATTATTTTTGTGACCTCTAAGACACATTGTTCTGTTGTAAACAAACCTTTACAGAGTTTACTAACCTCTCGTTATTATTCAACACTTCCATGACCCTTATTAGATGTTGCCAGTCTCTGAGTCTTACACACAAACAACAGAAAACATGTATTTAAAGTTGTGTCGCTGTCAAACTCTGTAATTTCCCCTCAAGCAAAATTAGAATGTAGACTTGAGTGAGAGAATCTGTAAGTATAATCTATATATATGTCTAGAGAAGGGGTTATTGCGGACAGCCGTCTGTATGTTGGTACATGGGGCAGAAGTGCAGTCAAGGTTATAAGGCTGCGGTGGCATTCAGCAGCACTTACCAGCATCGTAACCAGGAGCAATACCAGATGGCATATTAACCATGCCCTGCCCCTAGCAGCATGGGGGCGGGATTGAGGATATTATTTATGCAAATCACTGCCTGAAGCACCACCCCTGCCCAATCAAAGCTGCCATTCATTGGGTTACAGAGAATAGTCCAATCCTTGATGTAACCAAGCCCTGCTCATACTTAATAATCTGGGCTTGAAGCAGTGCTTTGCATTAAGGACCGTAGGAGCGGATTAACTGCGCAGGCGTAGTAACTTTTTGCACGCAAGTTACGTAGGATTTAGGCACGGAAGTCCATTAGGCATGGACCTCTGAATCACACTTAGTGACATATGTACGGAGGTGTGTGGTTGTCTTCGTGCATGTGAAGTTACGTGAAGTTGGACGGGGGTCGCATTAAAATGAGCCTTTAAGGGCGCGGTTAGTCAAGTACACACGTACAGTTAAGGGTGTCCTATGGAAGCGTAAGTTACTGAAAACCCGTCCATACTAGGGGAGTGTCATGGGAGTTGCCTTGCTACATGCGTGCGTATATTTGCGTACTTTAAACACACACCTCTGAATCCCATTCTAAATCACTACATCAAGCCCACATGTACTGTAGTACTGGAGGTATAACATATACGTCCGGTGTTTTGCGATTTCTACTACTGCGCATGCGGTCATTTTTACGTAGATTCTTACGTAGATTGCCTAAATTACGTTAAAAAATGACTATGCCTGTGCAGTAGTAAAAGTCGCTAAACACTGGACATATATGTTATACGTCCGGTACTCTGAATAAGGGCCAAAGGTCCGAATTTCCGAAGACTCCTGGAAATTGGGCAGTTATGAATAAAATATGTTAGGGACTGAGGGAACGAATGGACTTACATTATCATCTTTTCACCATTCATAACAAAGTCGAGGGATTATTTCCTATGAAATACCTAAATTGATAACCTTATCCAGTTGCATCTATAGACCTCTATCATCTACACCCTGTCCCCCTTCTCTTTCTCGAAATCTCTTGTTGAACCATCCATCTTCTTTGTAAATTCCCGACATCAACAGATCCCACAAAAATGCTGTTCAGATACAGAACACATGGATTGTGCTTTTCACCCCTTATCCCCCCCTGCCGGGATAGCCATGTAGCCATATCATGTGTATTTAACTATTGTGTTAGCTTATCTAGCTCACCTAAATATACCTGCTGTTTGTACCGGATATTATTTGTCCTTCTATCTAAGTCAATTATTAAAACCTGTACATGTATGGATCCTTTGTTGCTGTTAATCAATAAAAACAGTTTATACATAAAAAAAATAAAAATGAATGGCATATGTAAAAATAAGATCTCAAAATCATCCCAAAAAAATTCAAATAATTAAATGATAAAAATGAATAAATAAACCTGGATATGTTTTGTTAAAGTTGGACCGGGCTGTAGGGAAGCAGCAATATGTGACAGTGCTGCAGAGATACCAGATGGCAGAGATGACTTTATACATCATGTTGGGGGCTGAATGGTTTATGTAAAAATGACATGTCAAAAGCCTTACTAAGTATAAAAAAATATGGAGAGTGACTATGTATCTGCATGGCACAAATATGTCAAATATAAAAGGGAGAGGATATTGGGGTAGATCCAGAACTACATTTGCCGTACGTTTCCTCGCGTAGCGTATTTAAGCTTGCGTACATTCTATACATTCCCCTTGTCACACCCCTTGAATGTACGTATTTTGTCAAGATACGCTTTCCAAACCCCACCTTAACTTTTGGCAACGTAACCGCAGTGATCCGCACACGTACATATGGCCAACACGTATTTACGCAGCTAAGCACGCCCATACTGTACACTTTAAATACAAACCCCCGCCTACATAGCGTATTTCAGACGTATTTTGGACTCACGTAAAATTGGCACGCCCACACGTAAATATTTATGTGACACGTAAGTGAATGGCCCATACGTACAATTACGCTACGTTACTGTGCGTATTTTCTATGGTGCGCATGCGCAGCACTTACCAAAAGGCAATTTTACGTCTCCGCCACACGTAAATTCGCTCACGTTCTGGATCTGGCCCATTGATCTTAAAACATAATAGGCTGGATCCAGACTTAAGTAAGTGCTTGAAATGAGTTACTCCTTGGCTAAACCATGTTGATTGCAGGGGGAGTAATTTTTCATCTGTAGAGTTGAGAGGTGGTGTTTCCTATCCCAAGTCTAAATAACAGTGTGATAGCAAAGCTGGTCAGTATCTGTGTGCAGTAAGCAATTCAAAGATAT
>WWET01000481.1:183170-197939 GCA_011038615.1 Limnodynastes dumerilii
TGACATTTTATTGAACAATTAAAACCCCTCCCCTTTTTAGAACTGACACCACCCTCTTATTCTTCTCCACCCACTATCTTCACCATATTCATCAGAGCCCCCTCTCCCACATGTAACCCTCATCAAACTGTTCCCACTATACCTCTATACCAGGGTTGCCTACTCTCCCGGAATATTCGGGACACTGAGGATGGGGATTGGGATTCAGGTGCTGCTGCTGGGGTACTAGTGTACTGTCAGGCCACTGGGGCCCCTCTGAACCATGAAGCTCTGCTCCCTCCCCTCCCTTGTCAGCTATCATTGAGCCAGCCAGTTGCTCCGCTACCTCCCCCTGCCATAGCACAGTCACAGCAGTCAGGCACCAGGCCAGCACATGTCCAGACCCTCCAACATGACCCATTCCATTAGGTACAATTTAATCCATTCCTGAGCTTCCAACTGTCAGTCACCTGCTTTAAATGAATTAACTGATATTTAAAAAACTTTGTTTCTGCAACAAAGGAGGTTACCATAGTAACTGACAGTTGGAAACTGAGGAGCAGAGTATTTTGTACCTAATGGAAAGGATCATCTTGGAGGTTATGCATCTTTAGGGGGGTCATTCGCCCTGATTGCCCCCTCGAAATCTGCCACTATAAACTATAGACATCAGAGTCACATTACAGTTTGTCTCTTAAAAGCTCATCCTCTGTCAGCTCTCATGAGTGAAAAAAATTTTGCAGTCAGGGTTCAGCATCAATGTGTTGGCAACAGGTAAAAAGGGGCGACTTGTCCTCCCAACACAACCCAGAATAGATAGATAAAAATGTAAATACGGAAAAAAAAAACTTTAAAATCTGCAAACTTGTATAGGCTGAAGTAGAAGATATTACAAACCATCAGAGCGGGCTGGCGGGTCATAATATTTACTAAATGCCGGAGTGGAGTTTTACATTCCGGTCTCGGTGTAAAAATAACGCCAGTTGAGCCTTGTGTTGTGGCTAAGTAATGTCCCCATATACCCCTCTTTCCTCCCCCTAATAGCTGTTATTAAGGGGAGGTGTATGGGGAGACCTCTGGAATACATATATTGAGGGGGGGGGTACCCAAAAGTAAAAGGAATTGTGTTCTGGACGGCAGGGCGCTTGTAGTGCGGGCTTCCGCCACTAGGTGATTGTTTGGGGAACCCTTCTGAGCCAGTGTGCCCGCCGATGTTGTGG
This sequence comes from Limnodynastes dumerilii, assembly GCA_011038615.1. Lineage (NCBI taxonomy): Eukaryota > Metazoa > Chordata > Amphibia > Anura > Limnodynastidae > Limnodynastes > Limnodynastes dumerilii. The sequence continues at coordinate 184,370 of WWET01000481.1, forward strand.
GGGAAGGTAGCATTTGACTCTAGTGATTTTTACTCAACGCGTTTTGCCTATTTTTGTGATGGCTGCTTCACATGAACAATGCGCTGCTGTGTTTCCTTTCCTTGTTTCCTTTTAGAGAAAAATGTGGTGGACACGGTTGTTATGGTACAAACAGCTTACAAGGAAGCTGTTATGAAAAAAACACAAGTTTACAAATGGTTCTCCCGTTTCAACCGAGGGGAAACATCAATTGACATTCAACCTTGATCCAGACATCCTTCGAACCACCTGTAACGAAAATTCGTCAAGCCATTCTGGAAGATCGCCGTTGGACCATTGATGAACTCGTGGAGTTGACTACGTGAATACGGTGTTATTTGCGGTGCTAATACCGCAAATTTTTGAGGGGATATTTTTATATGCACCCATAGAGGCGCGCATAAAAAATTGCTTATTTTTCATACCGTATATGTTGGGAAAAAGCGCGCCGTGAGCTTTTTCCCGTCATCGCGGTTAATTGAATTGGGCCCTGAGACTTTCTTTAGAAGAAGTCTGTGTAATATTGGAATGGGTGTTCTTTGCCTGTAGGGTATTCTGTTTTCTGACAGACCATTGTCAGTTGAATAGTGACAGCTGGCAAATACCCTCAGTCTCCATTTTAGGGAGCGGCGTATAACTCCCAGAGTTGCAAAGATTTCTCCGGTGTCAGGTATTTATCCTAACCCTAACCTTAGCCTTCCCATAACCCTCCGTTTCCTGCAGCCTAACCCTAACCTTCCCCTTCTTGAGCAATATCCCTAACCCTCCATGTTCCACAGCCTGTTGCTATTGGTAATAGGTCAAAATCGGTACCCATTCCCAATAGCAATTTTCTGTTTGCTGAGCATTTCAGCAATGATACAGCCGCCACATACCCTACAACATGACCTGTTCCATTAGGTACAAAATACTCTGCTCCTCAGTTTCCAACGGTCAGTTACTATGGCAACCACCTTTGTTGAAGAGGCAAATAGTTTTATAAGTATCAGTTCATTCATTTAAACCAGGTGAGTGACAGTTGGAAGCTCAGGAGCGGATTAAATTGTACCTAATGGAATGGGTCACATTAGAGGGTCTGGAGATGTGGTGGGTCATGTTGGAGGGTGTGCCGCCATTCAGCAACCACATAGCTAGCCAGATCTGCCGCATCCCTATTGGAACAGATTTGTTACCAGGACTTTTAGTTTTTGTTTTATGTTTTTAATTACTTTTTGGAAAATTTCTTGTCAGATTTTTTTATTTTTTATTGTTGTTTGTTTAATCTAATAATTCTAAGTAATTCTGCCTTTTACAATTTTTTTGTTTTATTTTGCAATATGCAAAATGTACTTTTGTACCGAAAATGTGATTTGTGCAATAATCTAAGTAATGACTGAAGATGCCAAAGATCAGATGTCAGGTAAGGGAGGCGATGGGCAGAAGGAATTGTCTGAGATTATTGTGGTTGCCTAGTTACCAGATGTAAAATACCATGATAACTGACTGCTGGGAGATTGTAAACAGTAGATAATGTATATATGATTAATATTAGAGTTATTCAGATGTGGCATTATTTGTTTCTCTTGTTCCCAAACACACTTTGTGAGCAATTTATAGGAATAACAAAAGGTACTTGATTTATCCTCATTATATTTCACTTACTAATTACCCGCTCTAGAAAAAATAAATAGACAATTGACTGTCAGGTAACTGACCAATGAATTCTCCTTGAAATATATGAGTAACAGTTCTTATTAAACCCCAACAGCAAACAACCAAACAGCCATTTTGTCAATGGAAGCTATAGTGCTAAATATATTGGAAAATCACCAAATACCTATGGTGCTAATTTGTGGGACAGCAGCTGCAAAGAGCAATTGCTAAGCTCTCAAAATAAAACAAATGAAAAAAAGGGTACAACGCTAAATTAATAAAAAAAAATTATAATAAATGGATGGTCTGGTTGAAAAGGAAGGAAAAAAAAAAAAAGAAATTAAGAGATAGAGATAAAATTGCATGTATTATAACCTCTCTAAAGGCAATATTTACAATTTAATTTGGAAAGGATAATCAATATTATCAATGATATCCATCAATAAAAAAATATATAAGATATAAGAAAAATAGGGTGTATTGGTAATGATAAATAGACCACAAATGTAAATGCAAAAGTTCACAAGCAGTAACAGACAAGACCTGATAAAGTATAAGCCCGGATGAATAAGGGGGCACCAAAGTCCCAATCCTAAGGGAAAGCTAGTGAGCATGAAGATTACCTGGCTCCACAAGGGTGGGGTGCATTTCACTCCATGCGCTACTTCTCGTGGCTTGTTAATAACACCAGGTCCAGCTGAAGAATGGGTGGCCACCCTATTCAAACGTATTAGATATGGAGTGATAAGCGGTCCCAAGGAAATTCTAGAGCCTTGTATGCATTAATAATATAGCCCAGCCACGATATCAATTCAAACAGCCAAGCAGAGAGGTTTTCAGAAACATGCACACTCACTGACGCGTTTCATCCACTCCACGGACTTTCTCAAAGCGTTCTAAGATAAATAGATTGGGCCTAATCCAGATTTAATAGTGGATTCTGCAATGGTGGCTAACGTACGAAATTTGCGATCCAGATTCTGTACAAGTGAGGGGAGTGCAAGCGGAAGGGCTTATGAAGGGCCTTACTGTATGATTACCATTCTGGATATCACCCACCATGCGTATCTTGTATCCCTCGCATAGGTTGATTTTCCGAAAATCCCACGCATATAATCATGCATTAAAAAGTAATCCAGATGTGAATCTAAGTATGGTTCTGGATTCCTACACAAGTTTGGTCACAAAACAGTCACAAAATTAAATTCTCTTCCTCAGTCATCCAAATCCAAGTGCAAGATTAGTCCATTGATAATGGACAAGATTCATTAGAGAGTATCAGGGGGGAAATTGCACCTGGGCAGAACCATGTTTAATTGCAGGGGAGGCAAATTTCATGTGTTGGTTAGAGTATAAGGGTGGGATCCAGACTTAGCTAAGTGAAAAAACTCTCATCACTCACAGTACTTCCATCATATGCCTCCAGCGCCTCCTCCCCCCCCAGCACTCCCATCATGTGCCTCCAGCCCCCTCCACCAGTAACCCCATCATATGCTTCCAGCACCTCCCACCAAGGTACTCCCATCATGTGCCCCCAGCTCCATCCCCCTGTAAACCCATCATATGTGCCTCCAGTCCCATCCCCAATACTCCCATCATATGCCTCCAGCATCTACTACCCCAGTACTCCCATCATGTGCCTCCAGCCCCATCCCCATCCCCAAGTACCCCCATCATATGCCTCCAGCCCCATCCCCCAGTACTCCCATCATATGTGCCTCCAGCCCCATCCCCCAGTACTCCCATCATCTGCCTCCAGCATCTACTACCCCAGTACTCCAGCCCCATCCCCCAGCACCCCCCTCATATGCCTCCAGCCCCATTCCCCAGTACTCCCATCCTATGTGCCTCCAGCCCCATTCCCCAGTACTCCCATCATATTCATATGTGCCTCCAACCCCATCTCCCAGTACTCCCATCATATGTGCCTCCAGCCCCATCCCCAGTACTCCCATCATATGTGCCTCAAGCCCCATCCCCAGTACTCCCATCATATGTGCCTTAAGCCCCATCCCCAGTACTCCCATCATATGTGCCTTAAGCCCCATCCCCAGTACTCCCATCATATGTGCCTTAAGCCCCATCCCCAGTACTCCCATCATATGTGCCTTAAGCCCCATCCCCAGTACTCCCATCATATGTGCCTTAAGCCCCATCCCCAGTACTCCCATCATATGTACCTCCAGCCCCATCCCCAGTACTCCCATCATATGTGCCTCCAGCCCCATCCCCAGTACTCCCATCATATGTGCCTCAAGCCCCATCTCCCGCCCCCGCCACCTCCCTAGGTTTTCTTACCTTACCCTGTGCTGTGTCCTCTGAGACTGCAAAGAATTCAAGTGCCGTGGTGGCCGAGACTTAGGAGAAATGATGTCCCACGTTCACAGGCTTTTGACCGCGGGACTTCATTTCCATGAAGTCTCGGACTTCAGTTCTTAGCCGCAGTCTCAGAGGACACAGCACAGGGGGGCGCTGGATCCTGGAGGCATATAACTGACTCCAGACCAGCGCTGCCTGCACTAGGCGACGCTATCTATCCCTTAGCCACGGGTGGCATCGCCAGGCGGCGCCCCCCTTTGACTGGCGCCCCTGGCGGGTGCCATCCTGGCCAAGGGGTAGATACGCCCCTGCCAAGTAGTAACTTAGTTCAAGCACTTAACTAAGTCTGGATCCAGCCCTTAGAGTGGAGAGGGGATGTATGGCCACAGACCTAGTAAGAGTTAAGGTAGGAATCTGGACATGTGAGTGTCCAGATTTGCTACAGACAGCGGGGAGTGCTGGGGGCGTGCATTCCCCGCTACAGCTGCGTAACTAAGGACCCCTGCACGTATGTAAAGCCTGCTGGGGGGTCTGAATCTACCCCAATGGCTGTATTATTGGAAAATTAGTTTTAACAGCAAAAAGTTAAAATTTTTAAATTAAAAAAAAGTATTGTAAAGTTCCATACTTGTCCCCGCTCCTGCTCCCAGCTCTCTCCACTGCTCTGTTTGGGTGTTGTTCGCTGATACAATAGTCTGTTTTTGTAACAGACTATCGTGCAGCAATTGCTATCAGTGTCCATTCTTTAGATCAAATGCTGCAACTCCCAGAGCCATGAAGATTTCTTCAGCGTCAGGTAAGCCTTTTATCCCTTCCTTAACCCTAACCCCACATTTCCTGCAGCTTAACCCTAACCTACCGCTTTATCCCTAACTCTAACCTTCCACTTATTCTTCTTGAGCCCTAACCCTCTATATCCCTCAGCCGAACCCTCCGTGTCCCGCAGCCTAACCTTAAGCTTCCCCTTAAGCTCAACCCTAACCTTAGCCCACCACAGCCTGTCGCTATTGGGAACAGGTGGAAATAGGTACCCATACCCGGTAGCAATTTTCTATTTGCCAAGCATTTCAGCAATGATACAGATGCAACTCGTACTGGCAACTTCAACTGGTTTTGTTCCCGATCTCTCCTCTGCTTAGTCCATGCTCTCTCCTCGGTATTCTGACAGATGTCACATTATTAACAACTCTGTCAGATAGGAGAATGCTAATTAGTGATCCATGTCGGCAATTACATATTACACCCTGCAGCTTGTAGATATGATTCTCTTCTATATGTACTTTTAATTCCATTATACCCTAAGGGGTGTGTGAATGTCATATACAGCTGGAGGTGTGAGAATAATGTATTTTTACGTACATGGACAAGAGGTCATGGGATTGGTTTTAGATTAATTATTAATTCTTAAGACAATTGGATACATATTTGCACTGTGCTCTGTTTTTGTTGTTTTTGTTTGTTTGTGGTATAAGAGACACAGGAAGAAGGATCACCCCTTATAGTATTTGAAGTCTGTAAGGGAAAAGGAATGATTTGCACTTTTTTCCACAGATGTGTCCACATACACCTTTTGCCAAAACAGGAAAAACCTGCAATGCATGGCGTTAAATCAACATGTTTATGGCTCACCTACTGGGGAAAGGTGTTAGGGACATAGATTAACTAAAGAAATCAATATGATTCTGTTTACCTCTCAGCATTAATCGCTGCTCCCGCTGTGGGTTTCAATGGACGTAATGTCATCCATTCGATATTCATAGCTGGAGCAACCGGTGTGTCATATAAGGTAACTGCACTACTGTTGAAACACACAGCGGGATCCACGATTAGTGCTAAATAAGAGATAAACAGAGTTTTATTGCTTTAATAATGGTCTAAAACTCAGCTTTACACTGCATGGGCCTGATCCAGACCTACTCTGGCTGGCGTTAAAAGCCGATCTGCGCATGCGCTGGGCAGATGTTGCCCGGCATAGCTACGGCAACGGCCGATCGTTTAATTGGGCGTCCGTAGCAGCGCCGTAGTAACGCTGGAGGGGGCATCCCCCAGCGTTACTACATTTAGGTTAGTGTAGGTGGGCGGGGGGAGGTAGTTTAATGAGGGAGGGATTTGTGGCCAAACGCTCCTGTGCGAGCATATTTTCCCTTGCTTAGGTCGGCTGAAGTTAGGGTAGCCTTCAGCCGGCATAAGTGAGGGAAAATATGCTTGCACAGGGGGAGTGTCGGGGAGAGTGCACGCTGATACGCTGTGCTTTAATACGCGCATCGGCGTAGGTCTGGATCAGGCCCCATGTTACTAAAGTAGCGCTTGGCAGTGTAATGCTGAATGTGGAAACATCTGTACAGGTCCGTAATGTGTTCAGGCCACAACTTATTTTTTTTTCCTTTTATTTATTAAAGACAGTGAAGAAATAATCCAGAAATGACAATAATAACGTGATCCTATTCCATTTGGTACATAGAATACCGCTGATATTTACACAGAGATGTAACAGCACATCTAACCCAACGTTAGCATGAATTACTACTATCTAAAATAATGGGCTTGAATTGTCAAAAGTTTTTAAATTTTACTTTTGCGTCACCGAAAGTGTTGTGTTCAAACCTATTGAGGGTGTGGGCTGTGCCTCCTTGGGGGACATGCCAAGCAGGTTTAAAGCGCTAGATTATCTACACCATTGGTCCACTCGCCGGAGCAAGACATATCTCCCAGCATTCTGGACAAAAGTAACATTCTTTGGGCCTGATTTGCAAATTAGCATAGAGGTGCATAATAAGGTCCGTGAATTTTACTTACCGTTATAGACGGGAATAGACGCACTGAGCACTTATTCCCTTCTTCACAGGCAATTGAATAGGGCACCCTTTAATTGTAAAGCACTGTGTAATATTTTGGAGTCTAAATTAAGGCTAGAAATAATGTATTTTATTGATCCTTCAATTGATTTACCTTAGGTCCCAGTCTCTGTGTTTTTGTTTTTGCGGTGGCTGCACTCCTGAACGGCAGCTCTGCATTATGTTAGTACAGTAAGTTGGTCTTTCTCCCCCTAGTGGCGCCTCCGGGCCCGGGTAATTCATACCCCTCCCCCTCTTGGCACCCTTATCTTGGACTTCTATTATTGGGAGTACGCATAATGCAAGAAAAGAATTATTGGTGAGTAGGAAGCCACAGTCTCATCATTTTGGGACAGGCCCCGAAATCTGCTTTTGCTCCATTAATTGCTGAAAGTTCGTCCATGCGAAGGGGAGTGATTACATTGCGAATGCACCTATGAGTGGATTCTGTGGACCAGCGGTTGGAGATCTCTCTATTGCTAGCGCTCATGGATCCGGTCACAGAATAACCTGATCTCTTGATCCATTAGTGATAAGGGCCCATATTCAGAGTACCGGACGTATAACATATACATCCGTTTTCTAGCGATTTTTGCTACTGTGCATGCGTAGTAATTTTTGAACGTAATCTACGTATCTTTTTCTTACGTAGATTTCAGACCGCATTTACGCAATCTACGTAAGGAAAAGATACGTAGATTACGTTAAAAAATTACGCATGCGCAGTAGTAAAAATCGCGAAACATCGGATTTATATGTCAAACGTCCGGTACTCTGAATACGGGCCAAGGCGAGGTGGCCAGATTAATATGGGAGGACTGTGAGGTTGTCCACTTTCTGTATAATATAGAAAAGACAATGGAGAATATGTGTGTATCTCTGATACAGGTGTAAGTGGGTATCAGATAGGAGAATTGACTGATCACTGGAAGAAACAGACTTTATTATGCCATTGAACAAAAAGCTGGCACGCAGCACTAATGCCTTTGAAATACTCCTGAACAAGCAATGAATGCTGCTTCCAATTACATAAACTGTTCTCTGTAACATGGAAGACTCAGCTCTGATACACTGCTTTCTTCAGGAACACGGCACATCAAACAACAGCGACTGCTATACACTCACCGCAGAACATTACATACTGCCTCTTATCCTTCCGACACTTACAAGTATCCAGATGGATCCTCACAAAGAATATTCCCCCCGCCTCTCTCTCCCCTCTTCATTTCTCTCTCTCTCTCCCTCTCTTTCTCTGTCTCTCACTTTCTTCTCTCTATCGCTATCTCTCTTTCTCTGTCGCTCACTCTCTCTCTCTTTTTCTTCTCTCTATCGCTCTCTTTCTCTCACTCTCTCTCTTGCTCTTCATTTCTCTCTTTCCTCTTTCTGTCTTCTCTTTGACCTTTGACTCTCTCTCCCTCTCTCTCTTCTCTCTTTCACCCTCTTCTCATCCTCCCTCTCTCCCTATATTTCTTCTCTCTGGCACTCTCTCCCCTCTTTCTCTCCCTGTCTCCTCTCTCTTTTCTCTGTCTTTCTCTCTTTCCTCCTCTTACCACCCTCTCTTCTCTTTTATCGCTATCCTCTCTCTATTACCCTCTCTTTTCACCCTCTCTTCCTCCCTTCTCTCTCCCCCTTCTTTTTCCTCTCTCTCCCTCTCTCTCTCCTCTTCCTCTCTCTCTTCTCACCCTTCCTCTTTCTACCACTTCTCTTTCTCTCTCTCCTCTTTCTTGCTCTCTTCTCTTTCTCTCTCTCTCTGTCTCTTTCTCTTTCTTACTCTCTTCTCTCTCTCTCTCTCTCCTCTTTCTTGCTCTCTTCTCTCTCTTTCTCTCCCCTCTTCTCTCTCTCTTCTCTCTCCTCTTTCTCTCTCTCTCTCTCTCTCTCTCTCTCTCTCTCTCTTTCTCTTCTCCCCTCCTAATTACCCTCCCCCTCCCAGCTTCAGTAACTACAGCATAGTTACGGAGCTGCCTGCCCCTTCGTCCGTATCTAGTAACTTACTAAGCTGTAGTTACGGACACCAGATCCATGGCTCACATGGCTGGATCAGCCCCATTGTGTCAGTTTCCTTTTTCTTTACCCAATATGCACATAGGAAATCTGTAGAATCCTCTTAATACTGAGAATAGGTGGCAGTAGGGCACCACCACCCATTCCTTGTTAATACCCCCCCCCCTTTTTTAATGCCTGAATAGCAGTGTATTGCTGCAATTCATATTGTTTATAGGTGACTGTAAATAAAAAATAATAATCCCATTAGAAACACGCACAGCCCGCAGCCTCTCTGCATAAGGCTCCGTTTTCACAGCGTCCTATCCGGAGTTGTATGTTTTAGCAGAAACTTGCAACTGTGCATCGACCCAATGGGCCTATGTGTACATTGGGTCAAACACAATATTTTTAGTAGTCTCTTAGCATCACAGTCTTTGGTATTAGCAATCGTGTACAGTGCTGAACTCAGGGTAGGCCTGGAACTAGTGTACCAGGCCCAAATAGAGAGGGGACATGGGAGTCCTGAAATCCCCTCTTTGTCTGTGTTGCACGCTGCAATATGGCAGAAGCGTGTAATATTATCATTGTACTGTTACAGGGTACTGCGGTCCATGTTACCCCTGAAGCATTCCTTCTTGCTAGGGATCCCAACTGATTACCTTGCAGCTGGGATGCCCTAGCTGAGGATTTGGCTATGAGTGTTCAGCTGCCAATGAGGATGTGGCTCTCCCCTAAATAGCTGTCAGCTGATAGCCTAGTTACTGGTCATAGCGTCTAGCATCCGTTTTTGATGTGCCCTTCCTTGTCTGTTTGATTGCTTCTGCCCAGTTCCTTGTTTGCTGCTTTGTGAGTGTGTTTCTGCTGAGTGTTGTGTGTGAGCCCCTATGTGTTAACCCTCTGTGGATAAAGCCTTCAGGTTTCCTGGGGTTTTGTGCTTTAACACCTACACTCCTGGAGCTGTATATTACCTTCTGAACTCCAGTTATCTGGTTATTATTGTGCTTATTATCTGTGTTTTGTGTTGCAATCTAAACCACTCTGATTACCACCAGCTGTCAGTTTATCCAGTCTGTCTGTTAGTATTTCTGTTGCTCTGTGTACTTTGCTTTTGGTGCTTTCCTCCTGCATTATTTTGTTTATGACAGTCTGCATGTCCTCATACCAACCTGTACTTAGTTTGTCTACTCACCTGCACGCCAGCTTGCCTGGCCTATACAGTGCAGTATCTGTGCTTACCTTGCTCACTTGCCTGGCCTCCACAGTGCAGTATCTGTGCTTACCTTGCTCACTTGCTTGGCCTCTACAGTGCAGTATCTGTGCTTACTTTGTCTACACTTGCCTGCATCCTAGCCCGCCTGGGTATTACTGTACTATTTGTACTACAGTTGTACTCCTTTGTGCTCCTGGCCTGAATCCTAGTCTATTGCTATTGTTATCATCCTCTTGCCTCCTTGTCTCTCAACCTAGCTTGAGTTGTCCACTGAGGGCCGCAACCTGCTACTGAGGTGTAGACAAGTCCATTCCCACCATCAAGGGCTCTGGTGAACACAACCTGGTAGTTAGACTCCACTCCTCGATGTGTCAATCTCATAACAGTCTGGCCTGGGACACTTGTCCCAGATGGATATACAGATACTCACTGTATATGTCCGAACTGGTCCCTGACAGGCTGTACAATGAAGAGTGATTGGCATCTGAAGGTCCAATGGTGATCCACAGAGCCGTAATTAGAAGTTGTAGCGCCGTTGGTAAAAAGGAAAAATGGCACCCCCTGACCCTTAATTCCTAACCAATTTAGCCTTAAACACTAACTTACTGGCACCTCCTTAAGCTTTGTGTCCTGGGAGGCTGTCCCTATCGCACTTTCTTAGTTACAGCGCTGACGATCCATTGCTGGACGATTGTGTCCCAGGCCCCAATATTTCTGGTGGTAGCCTTGCTCATGTGTGCTCATATCTCCCTACTGCCCCAGTCTTGTGGAAAATGTTGCTTTATGGGCTTCACAATGAGTGACCTGATGTTAAACTGGATGAAATTTGCGAGTAGCTAAAGGGGTGGAGCTTATTGCATCCTAAACATAGGTCAGGGTTGCCGGCTTTTTAAAGCTTCCCTCCAGGAGATTCAGAAGGGAAGCCATAGATATCCACAAGGGATGGGGCTTATTGATGCAATTTATGCAAATCATGTCATTAAGCTCCGCCCCCTGCCTATCACTCATGTAATCTCTAGTGTTCCAGTGGATGGGTGGGGCTTAATGACATCATTAAGTCCCGCCCATCCCTAGTAACTCTAGCTCTAGGGATTACAATAGATATCAATAGCTGGTCGGGACTTGTGGGAGCTTTGCCGGCTCTCCTGGGATACTGGGAGAACTGGCCAAATTTTGGGAATCTCACGGATATTCCGGGAGAGTCGGCAACTCTGACAAAGGTATTTTTAATTGTACTCTATAATGAGAAATTTACTGCAATATAGCACTACAGAAAAATATCCTATAAATCTAAATAGTTTGTGGCTTCCCTATTACAGCTAAAAACGGGTAAGTATTAGTCAAGAGGTCAGGGCATAATGACACAATTTGCATAAATTGCGCCATTAAGCCCACTCCCTGCACGCATCAAGCAGTTAAAAGTCGGCAACCATGCTTTAAGAAGTCTTTTTATATTGATTAATGTTTCTCATTCCTCTTAATTTTTTTTCCTTTGTATGCAATATTATGAATTTTTGATTATGGACTTCATGGCTGAGTGGCTTTGGAATGCCCATACGACTTTTGCCTGTACCTCTCTGTCATCCCATGATAGGCTGAGAACTGCGCTTCTATGTCTGTGCAGATGACTTCCTGTTCCTGGCAGCCATTTTATATTTGTCCTCCAGAAAACAAGACGATATTGATCTGTTAGAAAAAAACATTTAAATTAAATGACTATTAGATACATGTTTAAAAATAAATAGCCTGCTGGTTATTTAATAAGAAAACAATAATAATAATATGCAATTAATTAATCATTGTGTGTTTGATTAAACCGGACCATTTAATTTTTGTAATCCTTTTGCCATTTATTTCAGTACAAAATGTGCAAATAAGAATATGTGTTGATGTCAAGTGTCACGTTTGTCTATGTTGAAATTAATATACTGCTTGCAGAGCGATCTGCTTATTCGCATCTGTCTACAGAAAAGACTTATTATAACATGTCTGTCTTACACCTTTGGACCTGGCAGAATGATTTAGACAAATTGGGTTGCGTTGTAAATTTCAGATCCAGAATTTACATGCGGATAAGCATTTGGGAAATGAGAGCAGCAATTAGGAACCTTATTCACTGAATGACATTCCGATACTTAATAATGAATTCACTGAAAACATTAGAAGCAATAGAGACTTCTAAGCTGTGCTCCCTTAGGAGGCTCTGCAAATAAACCGCTTCTGTTTAGGAAAATAGACTTGAACATAATCCTGTCTGACACTAAAGAGCCCTTACAAGGCAGAGAGAGTGGACGGTCTACATAAGGACAACGCTCTAAACCAGGTGCTCCAGCAACATAACCATAGCAGATACCTGGTAAAGCATGTTGGGAGTTGTACCCAACATCTGGTGTATTGCAGGTTGCCTATAACCTGTTTGAAAAAATGCTTGTTTAAAAATATCTCCCTAATGTCCCAATTTTAGGGGCTCTGTCCTGATTGGGAGAACTGTAAGCTATGCTCTATCATGGCGTTCTGCTATGCAGAGCAGCAATGAATAGGTGCCGGGCTCACCTGCTGGACAGGTGGGGAGTGGGTTAAGGGGCTTTCAGAGAGCTCTGTGCGCCCTGGAGGTGTGGTCACTCACTCTTCATGGGCAGGACCTCGCCCTTTTATGGCTCATCATGCCTCCAGTCCTGACTTGCATACTTCTAATATTGGAATGTAGGCTTAAAGCATATACTCAGTACTATGTAATTGATTCTCTACTTTCAGTTTATTTACTCTGCACTTTTTTTAAAGAGTTTATTTCAGACTGTGGTAAAGTGAATACATTTTGAGGATATGTAATTTAAAATCTGGGTTTTGGCACCCTCTTTTGCCTCCAAACACTGTATGTAATATTTGTACAGTTTGTATGTCCGTTTCCCACCATGCTACATCCGTGAAGCTTATATGCGTCATTGATCGTTGTCCATCCCCGCTAAGAAACTCTGTTTTCTGAAATTGGGACATCCGAAAGTTCCTTTTCGGATGTCCCTATTTCGAATAAAGCAGAGTTTCTATTTTTTTTTTATGAATGGGTGAGTATGGCATGCTTCACCCATTCACTTTCGCACTTACCGATATCCCTCCGCCGCTGCTATTGCCGGACCAGGAACAGGTGAGTAAATGATCTGTGCGGGGTAGGTAAGGTTAGGGTCAGACTGCAGGGGAGGGAGGGTTAGGGTCAGGCTGCAGGGGAGGGAGGGTTAGGGTCAGACTGCAGGGAAGCAAGGGTTAGGGTCAGGCTGCGGGGAATGGAGAAGGGAGGGTAAGGGTCAGGCTGCGGGGAAGGGAGGGTTAGGGTCAGGCTGTGGGGAAGGGAGGGTCAGGATCATGGTGTGAGGAAGCAAGGGTTAGGGTCAGGCTGCGGGGAATGGGGGGGTAGGGTTAGGCTGCAGGGAAGATGGGGTTAGGGTCAGGCTGCAGGAAGGGGGGATTAGGGTTAGGCTGGGGGGAAGCGGGGGTTAGAGTCAGGCTGCAGGGAGGGAGGGATAGGGTTAGGCTGCGGAGAAGGGAGGGGTAGGGGAATAGAAGAGGAGGGGTAGGGTAA
>WWET01000481.1:198199-213744 GCA_011038615.1 Limnodynastes dumerilii
TTAGGGTCAGGCTGCAGGGGAGGGAGGGTTAGGGTCAGACTGCAGGGAAGCAAGGGTTAGGGTCAGGCTGCGGGAGATGGTGGGTCAGGGTCAGGCTGCAATTACGGGAGGGTTACGGTCAGGCTGCCAGGAAGGGAGGGTAGTGAGAGGGGAGGGTTAGGGTAAGAATTAGGGAAAGGAGTGGGGGGGGGACTATTTTTAGCGGTCCCCCTGTTTTGAATGCAGAGAGAAGACAATACAGGGGAGAGTACAGAAGCATCACTGGGTCCCCTCCAAAATGTATTGTGAGGCTAGGGGTGTCAAGATCGGCCCCTTCTAGCAAGCTTGTGGTGTTGGTGAACAAGATATGAGAAGAGGGAAGAATGTAAAGTATTGTGTTCATGCTTTTATTTAGATAAAATGGAAATAAGAGTGTTGGTACATCATGATATAGTAACTATGGACCGGATCCAGACTCCTGCACTGTTTCCGTACATGCGGGAGTCTGTCCATCTGACAGAGAGGGGAGTGAACCCTCTCTCGTGCTGGCTTATGCTGCCATACGCTTGCCTTAACTAAAGCGTGCAGATCAGCTGTCCGTATGACCATTGATCCACATGAGATACCCCTCCCACCCTGTACAATTAGCATACTTCCCCCCACCCACCTTAGCAGGCAGAGGGGAAGCACAGCCCATTTCCTCGGAAATAGCATCGTACGGATCTAAGGGCATGCGCCCTCCAGTCAAATCAGTGGCCTAACGTTATGAAATCTGGATCCGGTCCTATATCACGATGATTTGTTTTTGATTCGATGATTTGTGTGATTTGGTTTTTTTTTTTACTGCTTATACACCTCCGAACTTTCCACTTTCTCCCTGATGTTGATTCAGTTCCAGAAGTCAGGGCGGTATGGTGACAGAATTTAGAAATTGTGTCCTATTTCCCTGCATTGAGGCCTATGGAGGAGGCCATTTTCATGGAGACCAAGATGTAATCAAAGACTGGCAGTCATCTAAGACAACATGACTACCATAATGGAGACAGAAATGAAAAATACAATTGGTCTCTTATTACAATTTGTGTTGTTAACCAGCTGCAGGGTCACCTACTTTTATCTTTTCTATAAAGATGAAGACATCAGCGGATCCTATTCACAGTCTTCACAATATTCACTGACAAGCTAACAACTTTTATCAATAAATACAGATTCCGCCATTTTTATTGAGAAATAGTTTTCCTGACACCCATAGGTGGAGCTGTTCACAGGACACACCCCTTTTGGTGGCACAGGACAAACCCCTTTGAGTGGCACAGGACACACCCCTTTGATGTAGCCCCTTGATACATACCCTCCAGCTGCACCTATTTAGCAGGTACAGTACCGGTTTTTAATGGTCTGTACCGGCTATAAGGGCTCCTGTACCGGATTGTGGCCCAGCTGCTCCCTCCCCCCCTATACTCCTTTTCCAGCCCTGCAGCATCTAATCACCATAGCAGAGCTGCGGGCACAGATTCCTACCCTCTCCTGTGAGTGTTTAGCTCATATTATAAGGTGCAAATGAGATTTTACACCTTATCATACATGCAAATGAAAGGAGATTAAAGCCCCGCCCCTTAACGGGACAAACCACGCCCCCAGGTGTACCGATTTTCTATTATAAAATGTTGGAGGGTATGTTGATACTGCTATCACAATCTCCTGATATTTATTTGCATGAGTTGGAAACAATGGGTAAAAGTGATGCCTTCATTGCCAAACTGCACCTTTATTGTCATTAATATGACACGGCAAAGCAAAAAAAATCACATTGCACCAGAATATTGAATTTCTTTTTCAAGCCAAAACATGCACATTAAAAGGCTTTTAGTTTGACTTTTTGCACATTACAGATGTATCAATGTCATAAATTAATTTGTTTCTAAGAGGCATTTTATATTGAAGTTGTTGCCATGCCTTCTTCAAGTTATAAATTGATATATATTTTTTTTATTCGTCCTTTTTACAGTCTTTCCATGTGTTCTAGATCCATACTCATGAATGCTGTCTTCTTATCTCATTGCTTTTTTTGTGTGGCTCAGATGCTTGTTCTTAAGTTTCATTGAAGCCAGGATGGCGGAATAATAAAGCTTGCCTTGTTGTGTTAAAGAAAACTATTGCTCATCTTTTGTATTTATATTATACTTTACTGCAGAGTTTAATGTCCATTTTGGCAAGAGTCTTATCTTAGCGAGAAAGACATTTTCTCTCCCATTCATCTGCCTCTTTTAATGGTTACTTGTATCTCATTGTTCAAACCCAAGCAGTAGCTGTTTTCATCCATAAAAATATTGACGCCAGTTTGATAGTAATTCATCTTTACTGGCGGTGAATAATATTTTTTAAAAGTGCATTTGCTTTTACAGCAGGCAAAAAAAAACCAATAAAATCCCAAGTAAATATGCCAAATACTTGTCTTTCCAATGCAACCATTCTGTATTTCTGCAGAGCTGGGGAAAAGCTTTACGACATCTGTGACAATAGTTATCATTAGATTGAAATTTTATTAGAGGTATTTGCATTTTCTTGTATTCCTTTTGTATTACAGCCTAGTGTTTTCTCATTATTTATTGCACTGTTATGGATATTAGTTTTGTAGGTGTGTTTGTGTTATACAGGCACATATTCAGCAATAGTGTGGATTTTAAGTGCATCAGTGCACACAGCGGTCATTTTATAAACAGGACAAATATTCACCAGTAATTCTATGTGATGTGCTGTAATATCCTGGGGAATTTAGATATAGTAAAGCCTTCAGGTCATGCTGAGTAGTACACATTTTGCAGTAAAAAGCAGATGAAATAAAGAAATAAATATATATAGGACTGTGCAAAAGTTTTAGACAAGTGTGAAGAAAATGCTGCAAAGTAGGAATGCTTTCAAAAATAGAAGTGTTAATAGTTTAGGTCCGTATTCACAGATCCGTTTTCACATGGAGTTGCGTGCGTATTTTTAGGTACGTTTTAACTGTGCATGCGTAGTAACTTTATTTACATAAGTTACGTAGAATATACGTGCATATGTGCTTTAGGCACATGTGAATCGCACTTGGTGACATACGTACGGATGGACGGGGTTGAAATTCGGATGTAAAAATTTACATAAAGTGGTGAACGCCTGAGGGCGCGGTTATTAAGAATCGCACGCACGGAAGATATATACACACGTGAGTAAACACGTAAAGAACAGAGTGGTCTATGTAGGTGTAAGTCTATGTTTGCACGGCCGGGAGAGGGGAGTGCCATGGGTGGCTTGCTACGTGAGTGCGTATATTTGCATACTTTGAATGAAGTGAATTAACAGAAGAGGAATCTGAATCAAATCAATAGTTAGTGTGACCATTCTTTGCCTTCAAACCAGCATCAGTTCTTCTAGGTACACTTGCACTCAGTCTTTGAAGGACCTCGGCAGGGAGGTTGTTCCAAACATCTTGGAGAACTGACCACAGATCTTCTGATATTGCCTTGCTCCGATCCTTCTGTCTCTTCATGTAATCCCAGACAAACTCCATGATGTTGAGATCAGGGCTCTGTGGGGGCCATCACTTCCAGCACTCCTTGTTCTTCTTTACACTGAAGATAGTTTGTGACTTTGGGGTAGATCCAGAACTTTACTAGCGTAACGTATAGACCTTCTATACACTCCCCTTGGCACACCCCTTGAATGTACGTATTTTGTCCGAGATCCGCTTTACGTATTTTGTCCGAGATCCGCTTTCCAAACCCCACCTTAACTTTTGCCCACGTAACCGATGTCTTCCGCTCACGTACATCTGAGCAACACGTATTTACGCAGCTAAGCACGCCCATACTGTACACTTTAAATACAAACCCCCGCCTACATAGCGTATTTCAAATGTATTTTTGACTCACGTAAAATTGGCACGCCCACACGTAAGTATTTACGTGACACATACGTGAATGGCCCATACGTTCACATTTACACTACGTTACGGAGCGTATTTTCTATGGTGCGCATGCCCAGTACTTAGCAAAACGCGATTTTACGTCTCCGCCACGCGTAAATTCGCTCACAAGTGTTGTTCTGGATCTGGCCCATTGGCTGTATGTTTGGGGTCGTTGTCCTGCTGCAAAATAGATTTGAAGCCAATCAGATGCCTCCCTGATTCTTTTGCATGATAGATAAGTGTCATGAAATGCAGGACTTACCGTATCACTCTCTAGCTGTGCTCACACTGTGTCTTCACTGAGGTGCCACTCTCCATAGTGGCAGCCTCCTGCTCAGAGTCCTGTGTGTCCCTGGCGGTGTCTCGACGCCAAGAACCGGTGCATAGGCGCCGCCATCTTAGATCCAAGGTGTGTTAACCACATGGCCAGGCCATCCAATCCTGGCCAGAGGCACCCTATTTAAACCAGCAGCACAGTGTAACCTGTGCCAGAACAACCTGTCTTTTCAAGGTGACTCGTTGCTAATGAGCAGTGCAGCACTCAGATTGTCTGTCAAGACTTTCAAGTTTGTCAAGTCCAGACCCAGTCCTGGACAAGTTCAGTGCAGGTCAAGTCAAGATCCAGTCCTGGTGAAATCCAGTCCAGGTCAAGTCCAGTCAAGGCTGTCAAGTCCAGATCTCGTTCTGGTTAAGTCTGTCAAGTCCAGATTCAGTCCTGGTAAAGTCCAGTCCTGGTCAAGTCTGTCAAGTCCAGATCCAGTCATGGTCAAGTCCAGCTCAAGCCTGTCAAGTCCAGATCCAGTCCTAATCAAGTCCACTCCAGGTCAAGCCTGTCAAGTCCAGTTCTAGTCCTGGTCCAGTCCAGGTTAAGTCAAGCTTGTCCAGTCCAGTTCCAGTCTTGGTCCAGTCCAGGTTAAGTCAAGCTTGTCCAGTCCTGGTCCAGTCCAGGTTAAGTCAAGCATGTCCAGTCCAGTTCCAGTCCAGGTCAAGTCAAGCCAAGTGTGTCCAGTCCAGTCCTGGTTCAGTCCAGGTCAAGTCTATTCTACTCAAGACCTACCTCCCCATCAACTACTTTGCGTGGCTCATGAGCAGGACTAACATAAGGCCCTCAAGCTTCTGCTATAATGCTGAGACACTGTCACGTACCCGGGAACCCAGACCGGATACTTCAACCAGTCATTCCGTGATAATAAGTACCTGCCTGTATTTCTCAGCATTGAGGACACCATTAATGCTGACCAAATCCTTAACTCCATTTGCTGAACTGCAGCACCAAAGGAACCTCCACCATGCCTGCAAACACTCATTATTGTCCTGCTCTCCAGCCCTTCGGCAAACAAACTGCCTTCTGTTACAGCCAAATATTTCATATTTTGAATCATTAGTCCAGAGAACCTGCTGCTATTTTTCTGCACTCCAGTTCCTATGTTTTCGTGCATAGTTAATTGACCTTGTTTCCAGGTCAAAGATATGGCTTTTTGACCGCAATTCTTCAATAAAGACCCATTCTGGCCAAACTTCTCCATGCAGTAGATGGGTGTACATGGGTCCCACTGGTTTCTGCCACTTCTGGGCCGATGGCACTGCTGGACATCTTCCTATTTTGAAGGGAAGAAAGCATGATGTGTCTTTCATCTGCTGCACTAAGTTTCCTTGGCCAACCAATGCGTCTACGGTTGTCAATGTTGCTTGTTTCTCTGTGCTTCTTGAGCATTCACAGCACATTTTGAAACTCCAGTCTGTATTGAAAGCTTTGCCTAGGAGATACCTTGCTGATGCAATATAACTACCTTATGTCTTGTTGCTGTATTCAGTCTTGCCATGGTGTATAACCATGGCAAGGTTCCTCTTGCCTCCGCAGCTTACAGCGTCTTCCTCTTCCTGTCCCATGCCGAGTGATGTCCTTCTTCACCGGCTTCAGGCCTCTTATTTGCCACGATGGGACCTCCACCTCTCTCCATCATTTCTGACTACCTGCTTCCTCCTGCTCCAGCACACATGGCAGTTTAAATGTCCCCCCATGGATGTGGCAAGCCCTGAGTGGTTTGCCATGGCACCACAATGCACCTGGGGCACCACCAAGGTGCCTCAGTGTAATGATGGGGCGAGCCATGATTGGCGTAACCAACCAAGATTGTCTTCATGAGCTATGAGTGGTTTGTGTTTGAGACATATGACAGACCGATAGTGAATCGGAATCGATGAGCTGCTGCAAGTGCTTCCTGGACCTCCATATAAGCAGAATTATATATATAATGTATTTATATTTTCATAAATGTAAATAAATAAACCAAACCCCTTAAAATGTAATAGTATATAAAAAATGCTTACCCATTAATTCATTTGAAAACTCACTGCATGGAGTCTAAGGGTTAGGCTGCGGGAAGGGGAGTATTAGGGTCTGTCTGTGGTTGTAGGGTTAAGCTGCGGAGAAAGGAGGCTTAGGGTTAGACTGTAGGGCGGGGAGTCTTAGGGTAAGGCTGCGGGGAGGGAAGTCTTAGGGTCAGGCTGCAGGGAGGGGGGTTTTAGAGTTAGGCTATGGCGGCGGGGGGGGGGGGGTGGTGGCTGCTGGGAAGGTATGGTTAAGGTCAAGCTGCAGGGAATGGAGGGATAGGGTGATAGAAAGGGGGGGGGTAGGGACAGGCTGCAGGGAATGGAGGGTTAGGGTAATAGAAAGGGGGAAGTTAGGGACAGGCTGCAGGGAATGGAGGGTTAGGGTAGAAGAAATACTCACCATTCCTCGAGGCAGAAGCAATTGATTTAGGATCCCTTTTCGAAATACAGAGGTATGAAACGGCCCTTTCGAATAAGGGCCGTTCATACCGCAGACCCGCACCCCTCTGCTGTTCGGCGATAAAAGAGAATACTAGTCAGTAGAGGATAGTTGTTTGCTGTGTGTTTTATAACTTGGTTTAATCTTTAATTAGGTGAAATGGTTTTATGATGGTTGGGTCTGTGGGGCTGTGTTATAACTGTGTTCAGGGGCTTTTATTTCTCCATCAGTCAGTTACGTTACCTCAGAGCTGGTGCAGGAATTCTGTGTACAGAAACATGGCTGCCGATGTGCTCTCTGCTGCACTAGAATGCCTAGAATGTCATTATAATATAGTGGTCAGGGCCACCCTTAGCAGAGCAGGAGGGGCTTTTATTTCTCCATCAGTCAGTTACCTCAGCCCTGAGCTGGTGCAGGAATTCTGTGTACAGAAACATGGCTGCCGATGTGCTCTCTGCTGCACTAGAATGCCTAGAATGTCATTATAATATAGTGGTCAGGGCCACCCTTAGCAGGGGAGGGGCCCGGAGCAAAGCCTTCTGGGGGGGGGGGTGTGGACCCACTCCCCTCATTGCGCAGTTCGGTTGCTTGCAGCTGATTAGTTGTTCTGCTACAGCTGCTATTTAGTGATTTATAAACCGCGCTCTTCATGGAGCTGGCAACCACCATCTTCAGTCACAGAGCCGTGGACGCCTGCTACAGTATCTTATTAGATTCACACAGCTCTGTAGATGATGCTGCCGGGGAGTAGTAGCGGCTGGGGTGGTCAGCGGTCCTGGACAATCCTCGCCACTACTACTCCCAGGCAGCTTCATATACAGGCTCTGTGAATAAAGCTGGTGGGACCCTCCCAGGGGTGTGGGTCCCGGTTTAAACACCTTAGGGGCAGTGATACTGATAGTACCACCAGACCACCTACCATGGGCACGCGATACGCATGGTGGGGGTGCTTTTCCATGTAAATCATACAATAATAGGAGTGTTTAGCCCTTACATACAATCCTATATTCCGCCTGAACAGAGTCGCGTGCAGAATATTTAAGGTAGGGTTCAGGGCGCGGATCCACTATTCGCACTTAGGAGGTCACGGGGAGAGCCCTGTTCTCCGTCTGAATCAGGCCCGTTGTCTTCATGTTTTTTGCTTTCTTCCTCCTTTGTGACATTCAGTGAAGCTCCAGCCCTTTAGATATCACTAGCGTCTCCTGTGTTGGGCTCTGTTTCTCCGGACTCCGTTCATTATTGGGGCAGCAGAATTGTGAGATTCAGCAAATGGAGAAGAGCCTGGCTCCAATCTCCAGATGATCCTATTGTTTAAGATAGGATTTACCTGCCCCCAGTTACCACTATAAATGTTAGCACCAATGGGAAAAAAACTGAAAACTAGCGCCCCCTAGCTGCTACCTTGGACCAGTTTCACACCTAGGAAGCTCTGGCTTCTTAGGTGCGTCTTTTTGAGAATGTACCTATCACACATGCGCAGTAGTACATTTAGGTACGTAGATTGCCCCCCTGCGGTCTTTAAAGGCCGCACAGAGTAGTTTAGGAAGAAGGAGGCGTGCTAATGATGCTTTGGGGAGTATTTAGGTAGAAGTGGAAGGGGGGAGGGATTTAGATTAGCCGGGGAGGGAGGGTGGGGGTGGGGAGAGCACGGACGCACGGTTAGTTAAGGTAGCCCTATGGCACACTATGGCGGGGTTAGGGCAGGGCGAAAGAGGGGGGGAGAGAGAGCACGGACGCACGGTTAGTTAAGGTAGCCCTATGGCACGGCACACTATGTTAGGGACTGCACAAATGAGTTAGGAGCGGATATGTATTGATATTATTTAAATAGACCCCCCCTTAACTGTTGATATATGATATTATTTATACATTTTGGAATCCTATTTTACTTAAAATTTGTTACTATGTAGCCAGGGGCATTGGAATGAAGGGGCGTGAATAGGGGGCAGTTCTCCCGATCTCCAGGAGGGGAGAAGGAACTTCCTGTAAGCATCACCAGCAGCAGACTCATGATATGATCTACCGGCCGGTGATAGTAACCGGTGAGCCCCTGTTACCCCCTGAACACAGCTAGCTTTTAATTACACCGCTGGAACAAACAGTGACTGCTGGTCTTATGATGTTCTTCACCGATAAACAGCAAGTCAGTAAAGAAGAGCCTGAGCCTGTCAGCCATTTTAAGCTCCAGCAGCGGGAGCAGGAGAAGGTGCTTTGTGCTGCGGTCAGCACTGGTCATTTGACACACCCTCTCGCAAGTTACTCTCGCAAGTGTGTCATGTGACCTCTGCTGGTGGTAGTGCCTTCAGTGCATCTCAGAGTAGAGGAGGTCCCCAGTGATACCACCAGCAGAGGCATAGGCGTATATATAACAGGTGCAAGGGTGTTCAGTGCACATGGGTCCCTCAGAACAGGAAACCCTATGGCATTCACCCTGCACCCAAATCTCGGCTTATCAGTGTTGGCAGGGGAAGGGGGGCCCATTCGGCATCTATTTCTTCCCTTCAAGATCTCCCGGAGGGTAGAAAGAGATGCCGAATAGGCCCCCCCCCCTGAGGTGGGACTGTCCCGATTCGCGGGCCGCAAAATAGGCAGGGCTTAAATTGCTGGTTAGGCCCCGCCCCTTTTGTTGTCTGCGAATCGGGCAGTCCTGCCTCAGGGTAAGGGGGGAGGTAGCCCATGTACAAATCTTGCACAAGGGCCCCCTCACGTCTTAAAAAGCCCCTGAGCAGAGGTGCACACTACTCTGAGATGCACTGAAGGCGTCTATTAAAGTTTAATTCTTCTTCTTTTTCTTGTTATTATATTTAGAATTAATTAATTTGACAGTGAGGGGAGGTGGTACCAAAACAAAATTATATCTTGCACCCTCAACCTAAAAACGTTTTGATGCCCCTGGTCATAGCTAGCCAGTCAGGTTTCTGGTTTTTGTTTTACCAAGGGCCAGATTTACTAAGCTGGAAAAGTGGCGATGTTGCCCATAGCAACCAACCAATAATTCTGACATTATTTAGTATGTAATAGGGAAAGGAGAGCTAGAATCTGATTAGTTCTTATGGGCAACATCTCAATTTTTCCTTTTCTGCAGCTTAGTAAATCTTGCCCCAAATTTCTGTTCTCTCTAGACTAGAATCTTGCTCTCCTCGATCTCCCATTATGTCAGGTTCTTTCATAGATATCTGTGACCAAAATATTGTTCCTTTATGACAAAGATGTCATTTGGTCACCATTGTCCCGACTCGTTACCGTGCTGTTTGCTTTACTCATTATGTGTTGTTTTGTTTCTAACGACCGTTTCACAGAATTGTTTTCAATAAATATGTAATGTTCCTGTGCAGCAACAACCTCTGGTAAATGGAAAGATGTGAACTTCGGGGAGGGAAATGACACCTGAAGATAGAAAATTATCTTTTGTGAAATGTGTTTTCATCAGCGGTTTTCTAATTTTCATTTCATTTTGCGACTTCTCCTAATGCATTAAAGTCGGCACACGTGTTATCCTGGAGGAAAAATGTCTTTTATTTTTTATTATTTATTTTTGGCGCAAATATAACACCATAAACTAAATATAATCCTACTGTAAATTGATTTTTGTCACATGTGAGACATTTTTTTTTTAAAAGCAGGACTCTATAACATTAACTTATCATTATCACGGCAGAAGGTTGTTAGAACAAGGGTGGAGGTGGGCAGGAGGGTGACTGATTCTGTGTTCTGGTAAACCTATGACAGAGGTAACAGAGAACAGATGACATTTTGTGGAACCTTATTTTTTGTGGCATGATCATATGTACTGGTGCGTTCCTTGTGGCATAATCAGGTGACCTGGAGCTGTTACCATGTGGTGTAGTCATGTGACCTGCAAACCTCATAAAGGAGCGTATTCACAGATGCGTGTGTATAAAGGACGCAAATATACGCACGTACGTGGTAAGGCAACACCCATGACACTCACACGGATAGGTTTTCGGTGACATACGCGTCCATAAGGTAGCCTTATCTCTACGTGTGTAGTTACGTACGTATTTTCCTTCCGTACATGTGTACATGACATACCACGCCCATATTAGTCCATTTTAATGCCTCCCCCCACCCACTTTCCCTATACTTCGCACGTACGGAAGAAAACCACGCCCCTCCATACATATGTCACTAAGTCCGATTTACAAATCCGTGCGTAACGGACTTCCGTGCCTAAATCCTACGTAGCTTGCGTAAAAAAGTTATTACGCATGTGCAGTTTAACCGCGCCTAAAAATACGAACGGAAAACGAAGCAAAATCGTAAGTGCGAATCCGGTCCAAAATGAGCAGGGCCAAATGTGGTGATTTAGGGGTGTAGAACAGGGTTGCCGACTTTTTAAAGCTCCCCACTGGGAGAACCCGGAGGGAGGTCATAGATTACTGCAAGGGGGGTAGAGCTTAATGACATGATTTATGTAAATTACGCCATTAAGCCCTGTCCCTGTCAATCGTTCATGTAATCTCTAGTGTTTCATGGGATGGGCGGGGCTTGATGACATCATCAAGCCTTGTCCATCCTTAGTAACTCTAGCCACTACAATAGATATTAATAGGTGTTCAGGGTTTGCGAGAGATTTGCAGGATTTCGGGAGTCTCCCGAATAGAGCAGGGTTGCCGACATTTTAGAGCTTCCCTCCAGGAGATCCCAAAGGGAGGCCATTAATTTATTAAAGGGGCGGGGCTTAATGAGGCGATTTAAGCAAATTGCATCATTAAGCCCCACCCCCTGTCAATCACTCCTGTATTTTCTAGTGTTTATGGGGGATGGACGGGGCTTGATGATGTCATCAAGCCCCGCACATCCCTAGTAACGCTAGGGATTGCAGAAGCAATTGCTGGCTGGTGGGGCTTGCGGGAGATTTGCCGGCTCTCCCTGGATACCAGGAGAACGGCCCAAATTTCGGGAGTCGGCAACCCTGGAATAGAGTCGGCAACCCTGATGTAGAAATAAAATGAAAACTTGCCTCCCCCCAAACTAGAAACGCTCTATAGTGTCAGTCAGTTCATTTCATATCTAGTAAACACTTAAGGCCTGATCCACAATTGCAGACCCTCCAACATGACCCATTCCATTTGGTACATAATACTCCGCTCCTGATGGAGATGAAGGTCAGATGGAGGCCTGGGACTATGGTCCCATTGCCCTAATAATCTGGCCCTGGGCACACAGCAAGTAAGCACAATGCAGCTTACGTGCTTAAATATGTTGCGCAATTGTAGGGTAGAACAGTGTAATACAAGGAATATTGCAAACACTTCAATATATAGATGAATACACAGAAAAAATAGATAAAAAAAAATTAAATAAAACATAACATTGTTTATTTTGTTATGGTATTTAGAAATGATGTAACACAGGCACAACACATCAGCAGCATTTTTACCCTTGGTAGTGTGCAGCTTGCATCTGCTGTGTCATTACTCTTAAACAATATCCTTTATAGAATTATCGCCTTTTCAAAATCTCTCTTTTGGGCACTCAATATTGATCTTGCTGTAGCTCTTCATAGGACCCTTTCTCTGGTAATGATATGAAGCTCTAAGGGGTCTATTTACAAAGTTCATTTTCATGTGATAATGCCCATTTTCATGTGAAAATGGACATTATCACATTAAAATGAACTGTTTCTTATTTACAGACAATAGATCGCCATGGAAAATAGTAGTTTCCATGGCAATCCATGTTACTATCAGGGGTCTCCGTTCATTTCAGAGCGGGCCAGCGCTTCCTTATATTTACAAAGCCTCGGAGCGGAGTTTTACACTCCGCTCCAGGCATAAAACTAACGTCAGCTCAGGCTGGCGTTAGGGGTTATCTCTCCAGTGATGTCCCCATATACCCCTCTTTTCCTCCCCCTAATAGCTGTTTTTAGGGGGAGGAAAAAGGGGGGTATGTATGGGGACACTACTGGAATACCGCTATGTGTTAAACTGTAAAAAAAAAAAGTTAATTATATTTTTATGTAAACATTTAATAAATACACCTATAATATATAAAACTGTTAAAAAATGTAAAAAAAATAGCAAAACTTACCCGTTCCGAAGAAGCATCGGACACTGCGCATGTGCAGTGTTTTTTCATATCTGGACCTGAAATTTTCAAAGTGAGGAAACAGAGTCTCTGCCCATGCGCATACTTGGTATGAATGAAATGTCCTGCGATGAGCAGAGACATCATCGCGGGACCTCGCAGATAGGGTGAATAATGGTAAATTTAATGAACGATGCTGCCAGGCTCGCTGCGAGGAGAAGCGAGCCTGGATCTGCATCGTTCATTAAAACATGATCTCATAGGTAAATAGACCCCAAAGTCACTAGGTCATAGGAGCTGTGTAGCTGGGTTAAGTACAGATACTGTAGAGATTTCATCACATAGGGGTCTATTTACAAACTTCATTTTCATGTGATAATGTGCATTATCACATGAAAATGAAGGTTTTAATATTTACAAACCATGGATCGCCATGGAAAATAGTAGTTTCCGTGGCGATCCATGTTACTATAGGGGGTCTCCGCTGGCCCGTTCATTTCAGAGCGGGCCAGTGCTTCCTTATATTTACAAATCCTTGGAGCAGAGTTTTGCACTCTGCTCCAGGCGTAAAACTAACGCCAGCTCAGGCTGGCGTTAGGGGGTATCTCTCCAGTGATGTCCCCATATACCCCTCTTTTCCTCCCCCTAATAGCTGTTTTTAGGGGGAGGAAAAAGGGGGGTATGTATGGGGACACTACTGGAATACCGCTATGTGTTAAACTGTAAAAAAAAAAAGTTAATTATATTTTTATGTAAACATTTAATAAATACACCTATAATATATAAAACTGTTAAAAAATGTAAAAAAAATAGCAAAACTTACCCGTTCCGAAGAAGCATCGGACACTGCGCATTTGCAGTGTTTTTTCATATCTGGACCTGAAATTTTCAAAGTGAGGAAACAGAGTCTCTGCCCATGCGCATACTTGGTATGAATGAAATGTCCTGCGATGAGCAGAGACATCATCGCGGGACCTCGCAGGTAGGGTGAATAATAGTAAATTTAATGAACGATGCTGCCAGGCTCGCTGCGAGGAGAAGCGAGCCTGGATCTGCATCGTTCATAAAAAAATGATCTCATAGGTAAATAGACCCCTCTGTGCTAAGTGCTGTTTATAAACAACTTGCCAGCAGCTGACAATGGCGCGATGTCCTGATGAAAGTTTTATTAAACTGAAAAGTTGGTATCACGTGTGTGTGGTTGAAGTACCCACAACGAAGGCTCCTTTCAGAAATAGAGACAGCCTGTTTCTATTTCGAATAGGGGCCCGTTTTATAATTTTTTTTTAATGAATGGGTGTGTGTACTGTTCTCACCCATTCATTTTCACAGAGACCCACAGGACCCGCTGCTGACAGCTCCAGAGAAGTGAGCAACCTCTCAGAAGGTTTAGGGTCAGGCTGCGGGGAGGGGGGTCGTAGGGTTAGGCTATAGAGAAGGGAGGGTTAGGGTCAGGCTGCGGGGAAGGGAGGGTTAGGGTTAGGGCAATAGAAGGGGAGGTTTAGGGTTAAAATTAGGGGAAGGGTTGGGGTAGTTTTTAACCTCAACTTTCGGAGCACCGCATTCAGCATCGAGGCATAAGCAATCGATATCCCAGCCAGTTCGAAACGGCCCTATCGAAATAGACCCACACCCAAGAGAGAGCGCAGTGTGTGTGTGTGTGTGTGCGTGTGCATGTCCATGCAGCAATCTCCACTGTCATCTGATAGTCACTGTGGAAATGAACAATAAGGAACGATAATTATTGTGGCCCTGAAATGTATAACGGCAGTAAGATAATATTCTCACCAGTGTGTTGCTCAGGTGTTATTTTGTTAGAAGCATAATGCTTGTATTTCACACCGTCTGTCGCTCAGATTCCCTCTATTATGAAAAGCGTCTTACATTTAATTCTCACTGAAAATGTTGTTAATGTGGTGGATGCTTAGTTAAAATCCTATTTGGTTTGGGGAAAATCCATTTGCTCCGTAAGCTTTTGTGTAAAGGTAAAATAACGGTAATGGCCAGGCGCTTCCAGAGAATTTTCGGAACATTTCCACTTAGGAATCTCCAGCGCTCAGGCGGCGTCTGAACACACGTTTCTGTAATGTTTTTATTGTTATCTGTTCTAGTGTACGGCAAGGCTGATTTATACAGCAGAAAACCAGATTACAGAAGCTTTACCATGCGCAAAGTACTTCTTTTAACTCCATTACACCCTGCCAACTGCGACGTGTGAGCAGAATATGTGTGTTATGTAGAATAAAATTTAATGGGATAAAGTAAACACTGAAACATATTAACTGGCAAGAAAGGGATTGTTATAAATCACGTCGGATTTCCGTTTCCAAACAAAGTTAATGAGTAAAGCTAATTCAAACACAAAGATTGTCAGGAAAACCACTTTACGGCTGTCTTCCATGCAATGATAGGAATATTATGCAGCTTTTTTCCCTTTTCTTTTTTTAGTAAGCTATTTACAGAGTAGATCTACTAAAGTTTCAAAAATGTGATGTTGTCCATAGTAACCAAACAGCAGGGCCAGATTAACAAGGGTGTGGGTCCCCGGAAAGAACTGCCCTATTTCGATGGGGTCGTTTACTCCCATCCAGTTTCGAACTGCATATGCCTCGATGAAGCATAGCAATACATCCACGAAGCACCGAACGCGGTACCCTGAAAGGTAAGGCTGTAAACTACCCCAACCCTTCCCCTAATTTTAACCCTAACCCTCCCCTTCCATTACCCTAACCCTCCCTTCCCCTCAGCCTGACCCTAACCCTCCCTCCCCCGCAGCCTGACCATAACCCTCCCGAG
>WWET01000481.1:213935-235953 GCA_011038615.1 Limnodynastes dumerilii
CTCCCTTCCCTGCAGCCTGACCCTAACCCTCCCTCCCCTGCAGCCTGACCCTAACCCTCCCTTCCCCGCAGCCTGACCCTAACCTCCCTTCCCCTCAGCCTGACCCTAATCCTTCCTTCCCTGCAGCCTGACCCTAACCCACCATCCCCCGCAGCCTGACCCCAACCCTCCCTTCCCCACAGCCTGATCCTAACCCTCCCTCGCCCGCAGCCTGACCATAACCCTGGAGAGGTTACTCACCTTTCCCGTGGTCCGGGTCCTGTGGTAGCTATCAACATAGTCACCCCTTCTGTAAAAAAAATTCTGAACTGAAGGGGTATTTAAAATAGGGACATCCAAAAAAAGGAACTTTCGGATGTCCCTATTTCGGAAATCAGACATTCTAACCGGGGACTGCAAACGGATTAACAATGGGGCTAATGCCTCCATCTGAAAATAGGCCCCACACGCTGCAAATCTCCAGGATGAAGGGACTAACATTCTCCTCCAAAGCATACTATATAGTGTGATCCCTTGATCATTTTCAGCCCTAGGCCTACATGGCCCTCAAACCTGCCCTGCCAATCAGTCAGATTGATAACCTGTATCAGGAATAAGGGCAGTGCCTACAGGAATCAGCACAGAAACACTGACTAGGTCTTGACCCTATACTCAGGCCCAGAATATAGGTTGATTGGGATCATCCTATATCCTGAGCAATAAAGTGCTTAACCCAACAACTGATCAGATGTTCGTCCCTGCTGGCACAACTAATCATAAGAGAATCAAAGTCTGTGCTGTATACTAGTCACCAGAGAACGATAGTCTGCACTGTATACTAGTCACCAGAGAATGATAGTCTGCACTGTATACTAGTCACCAGAGAATGATAGTCTGCACTGTATACTAGTCACTAGAGTATAATAGTCTGCACTGTATACTAGTCACCAGAGAATGATAGTCTGCACTGTATACTAGTCACTAGAGAATGATAGTCTGCACTGTATACTAGTCACCAGAGAATGATAGTCTGCACTGTATACTAGTCACCAGAGAATGATAGTCTGCACTGTATACTAGTCACCAGAGAATGATAGTCTGCACTGTATACTAGTCACCAGAGAATGATAGTCTGCACTGTATACTAGTCACCAGAGAATGATAGTCTGCACTGTATACTAGTCACCAGAGAATGATAGTCTGCACTGTATACTAGTCACCAGAGAATGATAGTCTGCACTGTATACTAGTCACCAGAGAATGATAGTCTGCACTGTATACTAGTCACCAGAGAATGATAGTCTGCACTGTATACTAGTCACCAGAGAATGATAGTCTGCACTGTATACTAGTCACCAGAGAATGATAGTCTGCACTGTATACTAGTCACCAGAGAATGATAGTCTGCACTGTATACTAGTCACCAGAGAATGATAGTCTGCACTGTATACTAGTCACCAGAGAATGATAGTCTGCACTGTATACTAGTCACCAGAGAATGATAGTCTGCACTGTATACTAGTCACCAGAGAATGATAGTCTGCACTGTATACTAGTCACTAGAGAATGATAGTCTGCACTGTATACTAGTCACCAGAGAATGATAGTCTGCACTGTATACTAGTCACCAGAGAATGATAGTCTGCACTGTATACTAGTCACCAGAGAATGATAGTCTGCACTGTATACTAGTCACCAGAGAATGATAGTCTGCACTGTATACTAGTCACCAGAGAATGATAGTCTGCACTGTATACTAGTCACCAGAGAATGATAGTCTGCACTGTATACTAGTCACCAGAGAATGATAGTCTGCACTGTATACTAGTCACCAGAGAATGATAGTCTGCACTGTATACTAGTCACCAGAGAATGATAGTCTGCACTGTATACTAGTCACCAGAGAATGATAGTCTGCACTGTATACTAGTCACCAGAGAATGATAGTCTGCACTGTATACTAGTCACCAGAGAATGATAGTCTGCACTGTATACTAGTCACCAGAGAATGATAGTCTGCACTGTATACTAGTCACCAGAGAATGATAGTCTGCACTGTATACTAGTCACCAGAGAATGATAGTCTGCACTGTATACTAGTCACCAGAGAATGATAGTCTGCACTGTATACTAGTCACCAGAGAATGATAGTCTGCACTGTATACTAGTCACCAGAGAATGATAGTCTGCACTGTATACTAGTCACCAGAGAATGATAGTCTGCACTGTATACTAGTCACCAGAGAATGATAGTCTGCACTGTATACTAGTCACCAGAGAATGATAGTCTGCACTGTATACTAGTCACCAGAGAATGATAGTCTGCACTGTATACTAGTCACCAGAGAATGATAGTCTGCACTGTATACTAGTCACCAGAGAATGATAGTCTGCACTGTATACTAGTCACCAGAGAATGATAGTCTGCACTGTATACTAGTCACCAGAGAATGATAGTCTGCACTGTATACTAGTCACCAGAGAATGATAGTCTGCACTGTATACTAGTCACCAGAGAATGATAGTCTGCACTGTATACTAGTCACCAGAGAATGATAGTCTGCACTGTATACTAGTCACCAGAGAATGATAGTCTGCACTGTATACTAGTCACCAGAGAATGATAGTCTGCACTGTATACTAGTCACCAGAGAATGATAGTCTGCACTGTATACTAGTCACCAGAGAATGATAGTCTGCACTGTATACTAGTCACCAGAGAATGATAGTCTGCACTGTATACTAGTCACCAGAGAATGATAGTCTGCACTGTATACTAGTCACCAGAGAATGATAGTCTGCACTGTATACTAGTCACCAGAGAATGATAGTCTGCACTGTATACTAGTCACCAGAGAATGATAGTCTGCACTGTATACTAGTCACCAGAGAATGATAGTCTGCACTGTATACTAGTCACCAGAGAATGATAGTCTGCACTGTATACTAGTCACCAGAGAATGATAGTCTGCACTGTATACTAGTCACCAGAGAATGATAGTCTGCACTGTATACTAGTCACCAGAGAATGATAGTCTGCACTGTATACTAGTCACCAGAGAATGATAGTCTGCACTGTATACTAGTCACCAGAGAATGATAGTCTGCACTGTATACTAGTCACCAGAGAATGATAGTCTGCACTGTATACTAGTCACCAGAGAATGATAGTCTGCACTGTATACTAGTCACCAGAGAATGATAGTCTGCACTGTATACTAGTCACCAGAGAATGATAGTCTGCACTGTATACTAGTCACCAGAGAATGATAGTCTGCACTGTATACTAGTCACCAGAGAATGATAGTCTGCACTGTATACTAGTCACCAGAGAATGATAGTCTGCACTGTATACTAGTCACCAGAGAATGATAGTCTGCACTGTATACTAGTCACCAGAGAATGATAGTCTGCACTGTATACTAGTCACCAGAGAATGATAGTCTGCACTGTATACTAGTCACCAGAGAATGATAGTCTGCACTGTATACTAGTCACCAGAGAATGATAGTCTGCACTGTATACTAGTCACCAGAGAATGATAGTCTGCACTGTATACTAGTCACCAGAGAATGATAGTCTGCACTGTATACTAGTCACCAGAGAATGATAGTCTGCACTGTATACTAGTCACCAGAGAATGATAGTCTGCACTGTATACTAGTCACCAGAGAATGATAGTCTGCACTGTATACTAGTCACCAGAGAATGATAGTCTGCACTGTATACTAGTCACCAGAGAATGATAGTCTGCACTGTATACTAGTCACCAGAGAATGATAGTCTGCACTGTATACTAGTCACCAGAGAATGATAGTCTGCACTGTATACTAGTCACCAGAGAATGATAGTCTGCACTGTATACTAGTCACCAGAGAATGATAGTCTGCACTGTATACTAGTCACCAGAGAATGATAGTCTGCACTGTATACTAGTCACCAGAGAATGATAGTCTGCACTGTATACTAGTCACCAGAGAATGATAGTCTGCACTGTATACTAGTCACCAGAGAATGATAGTCTGCACTGTATACTAGTCACCAGAGAATGATAGTCTGCACTGTATACTAGTCACCAGAGAATGATAGTCTGCACTGTATACTAGTCACCAGAGAATGATAGTCTGCACTGTATACTAGTCACCAGAGAATGATAGTCTGCACTGTATACTAGTCACCAGAGAATGATAGTCTGCACTGTATACTAGTCACCAGAGAATGATAGTCTGCACTGTATACTAGTCACCAGAGAATGATAGTCTGCACTGTATACTAGTCACCAGAGAATGATAGTCTGCACTGTATACTAGTCACCAGAGAATGATAGTCTGCACTGTATACTAGTCACCAGAGAATGATAGTCTGCACTGTATACTAGTCACCAGAGAATGATAGTCTGCACTGTATACTAGTCACCAGAGAATGATAGTCTGCACTGTATACTAGTCACCAGAGAATGATAGTCTGCACTGTATACTAGTCACCAGAGAATGATAGTCTGCACTGTATACTAGTCACCAGAGAATGATAGTCTGCACTGTATACTAGTCACCAGAGAATGATAGTCTGCACTGTATACTAGTCACCAGAGAATGATAGTCTGCACTGTATACTAGTCACCAGAGAATGATAGTCTGCACTGTATACTAGTCACCAGAGAATGATAGTCTGCACTGTATACTAGTCACCAGAGAATGATAGTCTGCACTGTATACTAGTCACCAGAGAATGATAGTCTGCACTGTATACTAGTCACCAGAGAATGATAGTCTGCACTGTATACTAGTCACCAGAGAATGATAGTCTGCACTGTATACTAGTCACCAGAGAATGATAGTCTGCACTGTATACTAGTCACCAGAGAATGATAGTCTGCACTGTATACTAGTCACCAGAGAATGATAGTCTGCACTGTATACTAGTCACCAGAGAATGATAGTCTGCACTGTATACTAGTCACCAGAGAATGATAGTCTGCACTGTATACTAGTCACCAGAGAATGATAGTCTGCACTGTATACTAGTCACCAGAGAATGATAGTCTGCACTGTATACTAGTCACCAGAGAATGATAGTCTGCACTGTATACTAGTCACCAGAGAATGATAGTCTGCACTGTATACTAGTCACCAGAGAATGATAGTCTGCACTGTATACTAGTCACCAGAGAATGATAGTCTGCACTGTATACTAGTCACCAGAGAATGATAGTCTGCACTGTATACTAGTCACCAGAGAATGATAGTCTGCACTGTATACTAGTCACCAGAGAATGATAGTCTGCACTGTATACTAGTCACCAGAGAATGATAGTCTGCACTGTATACTAGTCACCAGAGAATGATAGTCTGCACTGTATACTAGTCACCAGAGAATGATAGTCTGCACTGTATACTAGTCACCAGAGAATGATAGTCTGCACTGTATACTAGTCACCAGAGAATGATAGTCTGCACTGTATACTAGTCACCAGAGAATGATAGTCTGCACTGTATACTAGTCACCAGAGAATGATAGTCTGCACTGTATACTAGTCACCAGAGAATGATAGTCTGCACTGTATACTAGTCACCAGAGAATGATAGTCTGCACTGTATACTAGTCACCAGAGAATGATAGTCTGCACTGTATACTAGTCACCAGAGAATGATAGTCTGCACTGTATACTAGTCACCAGAGAATGATAGTCTGCACTGTATACTAGTCACCAGAGAATGATAGTCTGCACTGTATACTAGTCACCAGAGAATGATAGTCTGCACTGTATACTAGTCACCAGAGAATGATAGTCTGCACTGTATACTAGTCACCAGAGAATGATAGTCTGCACTGTATACTAGTCACCAGAGAATGATAGTCTGCACTGTATACTAGTCACCAGAGAATGATAGTCTGCACTGTATACTAGTCACCAGAGAATGATAGTCTGCACTGTATACTAGTCACCAGAGAATGATAGTCTGCACTGTATACTAGTCACCAGAGAATGATAGTCTGCACTGTATACTAGTCACCAGAGAATGATAGTCTGCACTGTATACTAGTCACCAGAGAATGATAGTCTGCACTGTATACTAGTCACCAGAGAATGATAGTCTGCACTGTATACTAGTCACCAGAGAATGATAGTCTGCACTGTATACTAGTCACCAGAGAATGATAGTCTGCACTGTATACTAGTCACCAGAGAATGATAGTCTGCACTGTATACTAGTCACCAGAGAATGATAGTCTGCACTGTATACTAGTCACCAGAGAATGATAGTCTGCACTGTATACTAGTCACCAGAGAATGATAGTCTGCACTGTATACTAGTCACCAGAGAATGATAGTCTGCACTGTATACTAGTCACCAGAGAATGATAGTCTGCACTGTATACTAGTCACCAGAGAATGATAGTCTGCACTGTATACTAGTCACCAGAGAATGATAGTCTGCACTGTATACTAGTCACCAGAGAATGATAGTCTGCACTGTATACTAGTCACCAGAGAATGATAGTCTGCACTGTATACTAGTCACCAGAGAATGATAGTCTGCACTGTATACTAGTCACCAGAGAATGATAGTCTGCACTGTATACTAGTCACCAGAGAATGATAGTCTGCACTGTATACTAGTCACCAGAGAATGATAGTCTGCACTGTATACTAGTCACCAGAGAATGATAGTCTGCACTGTATACTAGTCACCAGAGAATGATAGTCTGCACTGTATACTAGTCACCAGAGAATGATAGTCTGCACTGTATACTAGTCACCAGAGAATGATAGTCTGCACTGTATACTAGTCACCAGAGAATGATAGTCTGCACTGTATACTAGTCACCAGAGAATGATAGTCTGCACTGTATACTAGTCACCAGAGAATGATAGTCTGCACTGTATACTAGTCACCAGAGAATGATAGTCTGCACTGTATACTAGTCACCAGAGAATGATAGTCTGCACTGTATACTAGTCACCAGAGAATGATAGTCTGCACTGTATACTAGTCACCAGAGAATGATAGTCTGCACTGTATACTAGTCACCAGAGAATGATAGTCTGCACTGTATACTAGTCACCAGAGAATGATAGTCTGCACTGTATACTAGTCACCAGAGAATGATAGTCTGCACTGTATACTAGTCACCAGAGAATGATAGTCTGCACTGTATACTAGTCACCAGAGAATGATAGTCTGCACTGTATACTAGTCACCAGAGAATGATAGTCTGCACTGTATACTAGTCACCAGAGAATGATAGTCTGCACTGTATACTAGTCACCAGAGAATGATAGTCTGCACTGTATACTAGTCACCAGAGAATGATAGTCTGCACTGTATACTAGTCACCAGAGAATGATAGTCTGCACTGTATACTAGTCACCAGAGAATGATAGTCTGCACTGTATACTAGTCACCAGAGAATGATAGTCTGCACTGTATACTAGTCACCAGAGAATGATAGTCTGCACTGTATACTAGTCACCAGAGAATCTGATCCATTTACAACAGGGCCCTAACCTGACCACCTTGTTCTGCCCCACTACATTCAAGGTATTTCCATGAATCACCAGAGCCTGGCCAAACAGAGGTCACTCTATAGTTTGATATTAATTGATACCCCTGGTATTTGATTATATCCTGACAATTATATTACATGGTTTTGTTTTGTAATTGCTATGCGAGAATTGAGATAGCAGAACAAATATTACAGCATCCTCTTTGTTCATTAAAAAAAAGCTTAATTTCCTATTAACAATATTGCATTGGTAATCTTCTTCATATATAGGCTTGGTTTTGTTTTACATGCTCTTGGTTGAGAGAATGATGTAGTGATGGTCTTCAGATGAGTATTTTCACCATTCTCTACTGCATTACAAAATATTAAAGAAACGATTTTTTGCTTGTTTGTGTTCCCTGTGCAGAATAGACAGCCTCTGTAGAAACCAGGACTAAGGTATATGACCTTACTATATCACAGACTGCTCACTTCTGAAAACACTGTAAAACATGCAATGAGAGCCTTGCCGTTTTCTCAGTTTCATTTACAAGAAATATACACAGTGTCAACTAAACTGTATTTTTTAAGTGCATAGACTCACAACCAGAATATCTGTTTGAATTAAGGGCATTGGCTGCAAATTACTAATATAACATTAAAAAAGTCAACTGTTTTAAATCATTTCTATAAGATTTCATTAGCTTTAGATGTAACTGCAAGCCTTTTCAACTTAAAGAAACTGAGCCGCTGAGAGAAGTCACATGTGTAATATAAGCGTAGAGCGCGTGTAATACCAACACGGTGTGCATCTAATACCAGCACTAGGCTTATTTAATGCCAGCCTTGGGTGCATCTAGCAATGGCATTGTGGCAGTCTAATACGTAGGAGCTACAACCCAAAATTGATTTGGCGTATTATCAATGCTAATAAATATCAATAGTGTAAATAGTACAATACAGCGAAATCAATACCCACAAGAAAGCAGCTAAACGTAGTGGGATGTAACTCTGGACAAATATAAAGTGAAGCAGAGAAGTTGGTACAAATTCTAACTGATCCTGACCATATATAAAGGCCACTGATGGAAAAAATAAGGAATAATGTTCAGATTTAAGAAAGTCACCTGACTTATGCAAGCTGCTTACAGAAGTCACCTGATTTTCTGGCAATGCGCATGTGGATGCCAGCTGTTCCACAATAGATCCGTCAGGACGTCCCATCCCCTTTCCTAAACTCTGTAAGGTTACCATGTTAATTTTACAGTAGGAATTGGGTCTAACAGTTCTGTGCAGATCAGCGGTCTTATGATCCGCTCATCCGCATGGGAGACTTAAGGCAGGGTTATGGCCATGTAACTGCTGCCATATTTGCACAAGAGAGGGGAGTTCCTGCCCTCTTCTTTCTGGACTACCAGACCTCTGTGTGGTCTGAGGTCTGAATCCAGCCCTATATAGCCAGGTGTAAATAAGAGCGCAGATGATATAGGGAGTATCAGACAAATTAGAACAGACAATTGTAACTGTTACATTTCATTTGTCACCTTAGATAAACAGGTGGTGGTTTGTTTATGGACACTCAATATGAGTGTGTATGGTATATTGCCCTTACCAATCAGCATTTGCAGACCCTCCAACATGACCCCCTCCATTCGGTACATAATACTCTGCTTCTGCTCTTCCTTCTTAATATGATTGCAGTCACCTGTGTTATAATAGTTATTTGAATAGAAAGGTGTGTAACACAGGTGACTGCTATCAAAGATTAGGAAGGAAGAGCAGGAGCAGAGTATTATGTACCGAATGGAGGGGGTCATGTTGGAGGGTCTGCTGTACACTAGTGAAGAATGAAAATCTGTACAATTATATTTTAGTCAATAGAGAATGTAAGTCTGCATTTTATAATAGTCACTAGAGAATGGGTGTCTGTGCTGTATATTAGTCACTAGATAATGGAAGTCTGTGCTGTATATTAGTTTCTAGAGAAATGCAGTCTGCATTGTATATTAGTTACTAGAGACTGGAAGTCTTTGCTCCCTATAAAATGGAAGAACTGAAGTCTGTGCTATATATTAGTCACTAGAGAACTGGAGTCTGCGCTGTATATTATTCTCTAGAGAACTGCAGTCTCCGCTGTGTATTATTCACTAGAGACCTGGAGTCTGCGCTGTATATTAGTCAATAGAGACTTTAACCCTTTGTGTCCCGCAGCCTAACCCTAACCTTTCATTTCTATGGCCCAGATCCAGACCCCCGCACGTTTTACGTGCGTGCGGTGGTCCGTAGGTATGCGCACGTATCGGGGAGTGTACGCCCCCTGCACTCCCCGCTGACAGTAGTAAATCTGAACACTTACATGTCCAGATTCCTACCTTAAGTTTTACGACTAGATCTGACCTAGTCGTAAAGGGGCTTCTCCGACCCCTCATATACATCGCTATACCCGCCTGTGTAGCGGGGATACGACCATCATAAATGCTGGGTCTGCCCCTTATGCATCTTACGTAACATAGCTACGTATGTCAGTAAGTACACTCGCAGAACACCTAGTGCATGCATGCGCAGATGTTCCGAGACAGGGGACTTACACAAATTACTTGCGTAAGTCCCCTGTCATACTTAGGTTTGGATCTGGGCCTATGTACCTAAAACTAACCTCAGCAGCTTTGCCTCAGCCCATCCCGGAAGACCTCCCTCCGCAGCCCATTCGCTTTGAGTACCCGTTCCCAATAGGGATATTTATAATCCGCAGAGTTTCGGCACTGATACATCCACAATTAAGCTCCCAGCTGTGTCAGTGTCGAAATTCAG
Organism: Limnodynastes dumerilii; assembly: GCA_011038615.1. NCBI lineage: Eukaryota > Metazoa > Chordata > Amphibia > Anura > Limnodynastidae > Limnodynastes > Limnodynastes dumerilii. Next base: position 224,214 of record WWET01000481.1, read on the forward strand.
CTCACTGGACCGGCAACTGCCTCCCTTAACGTAGGACTACTGAGAACATTGATCTGACAACTGACAATTAAATGTAAAATACATCTTTTCACGGGAATGACTGCAATTCTACAGTAAGAGTAATTACCGGGACATCACATTTTCCTAAGTGACTAATTCCTTTGCCGAACACACATTCTGGATAATTGTTAACGTGAGTCACATGGTGTTGCTGGTGAAGGCACGATACCCATGTCTGACACACCATGTTTTCCATCCCAGCATCCCAGAAGTATATTACCGAGACAACATTACATTATCTACACTTTTAACCATTTCACGCCCCCTGAGAGGGCGTTCCGGATTCACAATTATGTAGTTTTCATTTCACATGCATCGTTTTAAGAATCGAGCTACTACGCATGCGTCGTAGCTCAATTCTTAAAGCAACGTACGTAAGACGAAAACTACGTAACTGGGAATCCGGACCAGCGTCTTTATAATTACCGGAGCCTTTGTTGTCCTCCAGATTTGATTCTCTGTGGTTTTAGTTGTACAACAGATGTCATTGCCGAGGATTCTCTTCCTCTACAATTTGTGTCAGCAAAAGACAAGAAAAATAATATTGACCTTTTCAGACCAAGGCTAATGAAAAATGTGGCACGACGGCGGAAAGTGACAACAGAGAGTTGTTTTCGTTTTTTGGCTATCCGTAATAGTGATTAAAATATTGTCATAATACAATGTTCAGGCAATAAAATGTGGATGCCTAGGGAGGCGGTTAAATGGTGGCTGTGTCGTTGCCAAAATGCTTGGCAAATAGAAAAGTGCTATTGGAAATGGGCACCTTGTTTGACCCGTTTCCATTAGCAATAAAGGCTGTGGGCGGGTATAAGGTTTGGGTCAGGACTTAAAGGGAAGATTAGGGTTAGGCTGCGAGGTATGTGGGGTTAGGCTGCAAGGGATGGAGGGTTAGGCTGTGGGACATGGAGGGTTAGGGTTAGGCTGCGAGGCATGGAGGGTTAGGGTTAGGCTGCGAGGCATGGAGGGTTATGATTAGGCTGCGTGGAATGGAGGGTTAAGGTTAGGCTTTGAGGCATGGAGGGTTAGGGTTAGGCTGCAAGGCATGGAGGGTTAGGTTGTGAGGCATGGAGGGTTAGGTTGTGAGGCATGGAGGGTTAGGGTTAGGCTGCGAGGCAAGGAGGGTTAGGGCACAAGAGCGGGAAGGTTAGGGTTAGTGATAAAGAGGAAGGTTATAGTTAAGCTGTGGGAAACAGAGGGTTTGGGTTAGAGATGGATTAACATTAGGGTTAGCATTAACCATTGGATAATCGCGACACTGGGAATCACAGCACCGCTGCTTTTAAAAATGTAGACTGCCGGCGGTCACCATTCAACAGCTGTACGTCGGAATACAGACCATTGTGCTGGCTTCAAGCAGCAACCCGATGGGAAAAGCATGTATGTCCCTGTGACTTTAAGGAGAAGAATGGGAATGGCTACTTTCATTATCGAGGCATATGCAATCGAAATCCCAGCCAGTTCGCAACTGGCTGGGGAGGAATGGTCGATTCGCAAAAACTGCCATTCGGACCCGAGCCCCACAACAGCCACAGGGAGATAGCAATAACGAAGCAGGAGACTGGAATACATACAGAAGGCATAAAATTGTCAACAGCAACTTGATCATCAATTGGCGATTAATGGTGATTAATCAGCAAGGTAAAAGTCCAACAGCAGCTCCTAGGGGCAGGTCAGGATAATGTCCACATATAACACATGGAAGTCCAGAATTAGCCCCTAGGGGCGATACAGGATACTAAAAGTTTATCCAGGAGTAGTTATAACATTGGGAATGCTTCTTGTGTATTGTGTTATGTGTTATAATGATATTAAAGCTACATGTATTCATGATGATACATTTAGTATACATTTGCATTGCGCTCGCAAAAGCATAACCACAAATTTAATTATAGATTATAGTCAGGGCCTGATTAAGGGTTTTAGCCGCTCAAGGCTTATTTCCCCATGTACCTATATAGCCTCCTGTAAAAGAAATATAGATCCTGTAAAAAGAAAAAAAAAAGAAAAAAAAAATATATATATGAAACACTTAATCCTCCTTCCCTCTCAAACAGAATATACAATAATAAAAAAAAATTAAAAAACTTAAATGTTACCTTCAATAAACTCCAGTCCATCAATGAGGAGCAGGAGGAGGTCCCCAGCGCTATAGGCAGCAGAAGTCAAGTGATGAACTCCTGAGAGTAAGTTACTCTCACAGTGTGTGGCAATGGAACAGGCTGATTCTAACACATAGTTGCCGACTCTCCCAGAAAGTCCAGGTGACTCACGAAATTCGGACAGTTCTCCCGGTATCCCGGGAGAGCCGGCAAATCTCCCGTAAGGGACTTGAGGCTCGTGGTTTCCATGAAACCATGGCCTCAAGTCCTGCCCCCCTGCCTGGCAACACTAGTGCCACACCCCCATCTTTATAAAAGGGTAAGTGATAGTCAAGGGGCGGGGCTTAATGACGTGATTTGCATAACCTGCTCCATTAAGCCCCGTCCCCTGCATGCATCTATGGCTTCCCTCCCTAAAAGTCGGCAACCCTGTTCTAACACACTGTCAGAGGAGAACAGCCTAAGCCTGGCAGACATCGCTAGGGTATTTTACCCTATCAACCTATTGACAGTACCCAGCAATTGTATATAAGCGATCTGCCATACTTGCCTTGGGATCCAGAGCTGACGTTTCATGTGTGTTTGCATCCAGTATAGGCCCTAAGATTTAATAATAATGGGACTGGACGTACACTGGGTCGATTATCAATACCAGCATGGGGTGTCTCGATAAACAGGATGATTTCCCACCAGGGAAATGTCCCGTTATCGACTCCATATACCTCTACTGCTGGGACCGATAATCATAGCAGAAGAGGGAGGCACTTAAAGAATAGGGAGCTGATTGGCTGATAGGCACGAGCGCTCGATTAAATTAAACATGCTGAAAGACCAAATAATCGGACCAGAGCATTTATTTGGCGTTTTAAAAATTGATCTTGTCCACTAACTAGAGCGATTATTTGCCCAATCACCCGATAATTGGATGATTGTTCCAGTGTATGGCCAGCTTAAGACTTGATAAACCTGTTGACCTTTCTGTTCATTTGATTTGACCTCTGCTGTGACTATCAGTAACTTTTCTATATGGAAAACTATTATTAATAGTGCTACATAAACATATTCCCTGGTGGTTCCCTGCCCTGTTTTGAATAGAGGTAACCTTGCTTATAGATGCCGTTTTAATGATTTTACAGTTGATCACCTTGCCCCCTGCCTGGATATTCCACCGCTGGGTAGAGTACGTTGTCTGTCAGTAACTCACAAGCTGAAGAGACACAGGGCTCCGCTGATCGTTACATAGCTATTGTTGTATTTTAGTTTCAAGTACAGGTGTTAAGGAGAAAGTGTCAGCATTAATAAATGTTTGTGTTCCCAGCTCCCAGCTGTCAATGTTAGCATATGTTTCTATGTGACACAAGCTCCAAGGTGATTGTGATTGTCATTTACAGTATGAAAATGGATTTGTACACACACACACACACACACACACACACACAAACACTCGCAGTTTAACTAGCTTCCAAAGCATAGTGGACCTGATTTAGAATTACGTACGCACGTAACTTAAGCATAGTGTTACGTGATTTTCAACTGCGCATGTGCAGTAACCATTTGCGTACGGATCTTGCTAACGCAAATTGCGTACTTATAATTCCGTTCTGAAATGACGTACGTCCTCCTAACTTAAGAAGACTGAGAGGAACACGGTATTCTCATTATATTTCAAGGCGTGGTTATGAACTTGCACGCTGAACTTAGGAACGCATCTATGCGGATCTTAAGGTAGCTTTTCAGTTGCGGATTTTCATTTAGGTTCTCATATTCTGTACTTAATTTAAGAACACATGACTTTTGTAATTTAAGGCAGCAAGCTTTCATTATTAGATTACATGCTGTAAAAAGTGCAAATAGCAATGTTTATTCCACACAAAAGAGCAAAAGACACCTCAGTGTGTATGGCAACGAAGAAAAAAAATAGTACAAAAAACAGGAGAAGTCTATGGGTGGACCAGAGACAATCCTGAGAAGCTGTAATAGGGACGATGGGTGAAATAATTAAGGTATAAGGTGACCAGGAATTAGATATAACTGGCAGCCAAGCCAGCATAATGCAGAAAAAAAACTCCAAACATATAAATGTTCATAAATCCAACGTTCCTGTAAATCAACCCAGCAAGGTACAAAAAAAACCTTACATGTCCCAGTTCATGGGCAAATTCCCGACAGCTGCTGTTTCGGTGCAGCCGTGTGCACCATCATCAGGGGAGTCCAGCGGGGGTGAGAGAAGAAAGCAGCATATTTCTTTAAATTATCATTATATTGTTGCTCAATTATTTTGGACGCTGGCTTTTGGTAGAATTATTTACCTTATCCTACATATTTACTTCATTGTGCCGTGCATCCACACATTTTTAAACATTATTTGTGTGCGGATCCTTCTCCCTTCATTGGGAGTTATCCTCTCTCTCTCTATATATATATATATTAATAACTGACACTACACAGTTAGACATTAAGTTAGAGTCTTACAGCCTGCATTTAATTTATCAGTATTACACACTCTTTAGTCAGTATATTATAATAAAAAAAAACATTAATTAATTAATCCCATCATAATGTAAGGTATGAAATTTGAAAACATTTAAATAATAATGGTAACATAATTATAATAATAATAATTTAAAACTAGTTTAAAACTTTCTACAAATATTCCATGTGGTGTTCATAATGATTTCCTGTAGTTACTTGATTAAACAGCAATAACAGACTGCTCAGCATGATGTGCAAATTACATACTCAACATAGGTACGCAATTTCCGCACCAAACTTATGCACAGAAAATGTGCACGGACGTAATTTAATAGTGGGTGTTCCTATTATTTTCCGTGCACTTTGCGTTCCTAATTTCCGTACTTATGTTCTGTACGTTCTTAAGTTGCGCACGCATTTCAAACGTAAATCTGAATCAGGCCCAGTGTTCCTGTCACTGCTGTCTTCCAGTGTAATAATACCTCTATAAGACATTACATTATGAAGCAAAAGCTGACGTTTATATCTTTTGTCATTTTGTTCCCATGTTATATTTTAATATATAGAATTGGTGCTTTAAGAACGATGCCTTAATACTGTTCCTTCTATTAGAGATTATCAGTGCAAACTCTTAAAGAACATTGTTTGACCCCCTGCTGGGATATAGACTCCTGCATCATGTTAATCATTATATTATGTCTTTTGTTTTTATTGAATGCGGCACAGGGCGGCTGTACATACCACAGTGCATATAACTAGGTGAGGACTGTACAGCTATCTACTGAGTGCCAAATAAATCAAATATTTTTACTGGAAAGAATATATAATATAACATATAATATATGTGCACATGACAACCATTTTTTAATTCATTATTTAATATAATTTTTTTAACAGTATCAAAATATGTTATACATTATTGTTTTGAATAAAATTCATGTATTGAGATAATACTCAAAACACATGCTACAAATATTCAAAGATTAAATGATGAATGATTTTATTTTAAACTTGAATAGCAACTTATTGATGCACAGTAAAACTCAGGCAGATTTTTTTTAACTAACATAGAAACATAGAAAGTGACGGCAGATAAGAGCCACATGGCCCATCCAGTCTGCCCAGTTGTTTATTTAAAACTATACTGATCCTAGACCCTATTTACCCTCAATTAAGTTTGAGATTTAAGATTTCCTTATATTTATCCCGAGCATGTTTATACTGTTCTCCTGTGTTACCTCTGCCCCCTAAGATGGGAAAATATTCCACTTATCTATCACCCTCTCACTGACGCCATTATCCACACATTTCCTCTGAATCTACCACCCTCTAGTTTATATTCATGTCCTCATGTTCTATTACACCTCTTCCTTTATATACTGTCCCAACTGTACCTGTCACCCTCCAGTATATAAACGTCCTTGTATTCTATTACACCTCTTCCTTTATACAATGTCTCTCCTGTACCTGTCACCCTCCAGTATATACACATATCCTCATGTTCCTCTAGCCTTTCTTGAAATGTTTTGTGACACAGAGCAGAGCACTGTTGGGAAGACGCCCTGTCAGACGGATCTCCTAGCGTTCGGAAGTTCTGTACGCCAGGAGATCCGTAGCGTAACATTTGGCACGAGCAGGCGCAGATGTTACAATTAGGTTTACTTATGCAAGAGGCTTGCGTTAGCAGACAAACCTACAGAGGTCTGGATCCGATCAGACATTGGTACACAAAAACAAAAAACAACTTTTATCGGTTGCCTGGAACTTTGTATCTAATACATAAATGTCACAGCTGGAAATAGTAACGTAAGTGATTTGTTTTCAGATTTTTATTTAGAGATGTGTTATACAGGTAAACACGGGCAATGGAAAAGCAGGTAATAAACACATTACCAGGACATAAACATATTTCAAGCATCTACTTAGATAACCCTGAGAATCTGTTACTTGGAAACAAATGGGAGAAGAAGGAAAACAACATTAATTTCCAAAGAAACAAAATGATTCGATCTGTTACCCACTCTCCATCCAAGATGTAGCAGCAGTGACACTTTTATAACTACTGAAACCAGACGCTTTGTGCTGTCACTTTCTCCCAAGTGCCTGGGAGTCTTTATTTTTTATATTCTAGGCAGCCAGCCAACCATGATCAAACAATTATGTCCAATCTGTGGTTTTGCTTCTACTGTCATCTAGTTTTCCTGCATGTACTTGAAGCAATGGTAATATTTTGCCAGTCTGACGGCTCATTTTCACTTGTGCTACTGAATATCACGCTATATTCTGAGTGAGAGAATGATCGTCCTAATAGATTGACGCTGAGCCGGGTGCAAGTGTAAAAAAACAAGAAAGCTTTGCCCATATAATGGGAGGTTTAGCGGCGATTCTTGCTCAAACACAAGTGTAGTTTTCTATCCTGTGCAGTAGTTTGTGGACATCCACTTCAGGGACAAACACAGTATTTTAAAGGGGAGGAGGAGGAGGGTGGGGGGTGTTCTACATTATTCCCATATCGTTAGACGATACCTTATGTCTGCGCATAGAACTCACATACTGCACAGCTTTACGTTTAATCTATAAATTAGAGTTGAGTTGAGCTAAGAAACTTCACCTCTCAATTCTCATTCTGATATTACAGTTTAAATTTACACCACTCTGTCGTGTGCAGCTGATTTGGTTTTTAGATAGGAGAGGAGTCAGAGAGGGGAGGAGTCAGAACTGAAGAGGGGAGGAGTCAGGTCCATCACAGAACCCCCTCCCTTTCCTCTTAAAATAAAAGTCTGCATCTGCCACTGGTGCAGGGAAGGTCAGTAGGAAGATTCTAGGACAGGTAAGTATTCCAAAATACAGAAGCCACATAGGCAAAAAGATAATGGCCATACTTAAGCATCAATGGGTCAGACACAAACTATGGACTGGATTCAGAGTTTGAAATAAGAGAAAACCAGGAGTAAATTTACACCTGAGCAAATCCATGCTGAATTTATAGTCACATTAATGTTAGTTTTTGCATGCAGAGGGTTTAATTTTGTTTTGCTTACTGCACACAGACATTGACCATCTTTACTTTTGCGCTGTTATACTTGGGCTGGGAAACATCCGCTCTCAACGCTAATACTGTTTACAACAGTTGAAATTTGAACATGATTTTGCTCAGGTGTATAGTTCCACCTGTTTTCCTTTTATTTTCAAACTCTGAATCTGGTGCAATATTTTATTTAGACACATAAGGGTAATCACAAGTGTTTTATTTAGGGAAAATGTTGCTTTAACAATTATGACTAATCGATCACTGTTACCCTTGTAGTTCTACCTGCATGTGCGGAGATACACAGCTCCATTTTCTTGTCAAATTGACAACATTAAGTTGTTTTTTACGAATTCCTTTCATTTCTCTACTATAATGCATGTGTCTAGGTTCTTATCAGTGAAACAATGAATTCACGTCATGGATTATATAGTGCTCGGAGACATTTGAAAACTGGCTTTATGTTGAAAGAAAAAAAAAAGGTACTAGCTAGATGTTCAACTCAACAGTTTGCAAAAAGACGTTCACATCAGTAAGACATACTTCACTAACAAAACTCAAGATGATTAGAGGCCGAAAAGCACTGTTTTGATTGCTGTAAAGATGTTTCAGAGAGATAATAAGAGAGCAGCTGGTGACAAACAGTTACTTAATAGACTCTAGCCTGACACTAGTGCATTGTGGAAAACAATTTAACTTGATATTTGAATCACTGTAAGTCATAGTTACCGACTTCTTTTTTCTCCCTTCCAGTAGAAACAGGAGACGGCAGCATGAAGCCAGGTCTTGTGGGCGTGATTTATGCAAATGACACATGAAGCACCGCCCCTTGCCTATTCAAAGCTGTCATTCATTCTTGATGTCATTAAGTCCTGCCCATGCTTAGTTATGCTCTAGGCTTGAGTTAGTAATTTGCATTAAATCACTTGCCTCAAGTCCAGATTTGGGAATTTTGACAGCTTTCCCGGGATTAGGTGAAATTCGGAGGCGGCAACTATGCTGTAAATTGGTCACATGGTCAGGACCTGGAAGTCATTGATATTGATATTTATAAATATTTTTCTCTTCAACAGAGGAGGTTACCATAGTAATTGACAGCTGGATAAACAGCAGCAGAATATTTTGTATCTAATGGAATGGACCATGATGGAGGGTCTGCAAAATCATTACATTAGAAATAATGGTGCAGAATATTTATTTTCAGTAATTTGTGGCCACAGTGCACTGTCTAGCAACATGTATTAAGGTGTAGCCTAAAAACCATTGTTATTGATGCAGTCGCTGTTTGTTTTAGGATATGACACTTCTTGCACAAATGTTTTTTTTAGGGGTCTGTCAGAGCAGACTTCCTGCAGTTTTTACTCCAGCCACCAGAGGTCACTGTTACTTATCTGTTTTGAAGTTGACTGGTTTTGGTCCTACTATCCGCTTGTTTACCAAATCCAGTCTTTGCCTAACTATTCATTCTATTAACCAGGGGTGCAAAGAGGAGGGCGGAGGGGGTACTATTTACCCAAACCCTTCAATATGACCCATTCCATTAGTTACAATATTCTGCAAAGGTGGTTACCATAGTAACTGAGAAGCAGAGTATTTTGTACTTAATGGAATGGGTTATGTTGGAAGGTATGTTTTCCCAGCCCAGGCATGCCGGGGGGCCCCAGTCCAAATGCTCCAGGGTCCCGTCAGATTTACTTATAGAACAAGGAGATGCAGAGAAGGGAATAAGAAGACAGGAACACCAGCAAAACTAAGGTAAGGCAATTAAAGGAAGCTGGAGGGAAGGATTGCTGGAAACATACAAGGAAGGAAGGAAGGATGGTGTGAAAGGATGGCTGGAGATATACAAGGAAGGTGAAAGAATGGCTGGAGACATACAAGGAAGGTGAAAGGATAACAGGAGACATACAAGGACTCTCTCAATAAAAATGAGTGCTGGGAGATATGTCACCTTCCGGAGAGCGGGTGCTACGCATTTCTGCGAATGGGTTATACGGCAATGCAGGTTTTTCTGTAGAGGGATGACCTAGTGTTTTGAACACACCCCTTTGATGATATATATATCTATAATAAACAACTTCGGGGGGCCATAACAAGTTACTGTAACAGGGCCCAAAATTCCTCTTGGCGGCCATGATATTAACATAATCTTTTTATAAATTTTAGCTTTGGGAGCATGGTCCTCTTGCCTCTCAGTCTGTCTGTTATTACCACATTCTTTTTTATAATGTTTATTTAAAATTGCTAATTGCTACAGATATCTCCTTTGGGAGATTTGGGATATGGAGATTTCACCAAGCCCAACACCTGCCTGTATTGTACACATCTCACTGGCAGCATAAGTACTATGGGTATTTATTTTCAATGCATGCAGCCTGTCAGTATATTGCTGGGTGAATATGCATCTGTACATACTATGGGGTAGATCCAGAACTACGTTTGCCGTACGTTTACTCGCGTAGCGTATTTACGCGTGCGTACCTTCTATACACTCCCCTTGGCACTCCCCCTGAATGTACGTATTTTGTCAAGATACGCTTTCCAAACTCTACCTTAACTTTTGGCAACGTAACCGCAGTGATGCGCACACGTACATATGGGCTAAACTCATTTACGCAGCTAAGCACGCCCATAATGTACACTTTAAATACAAACCCCCGCCTACTTAACGTATTTCAGACGTATTTTGGACTCATGTAAAATTGGCACGCCCACACGTAAGTATTTACATGACACATACGTAAATGGTCCATACGTTCACAATTACGCTACGTTACTGAGCGTATTTTCTATGGTGCGCATGCGCAGTACTTACCAAAAGGCGATTTTACGTCTCCGCCGCACGTAAATTCGCATTGTTCTGGATCTGCCCCTATGTATAAATAAATAAACAAAGGGCAACAGGGCAGAAAGTTTTGGTCTGGGTCTACATTCCCACTTTTAGGGCTCTGTCCTGATTGGGACAGCTTATAAAAAGGTCTTTTATAAGCCCAGTCGAGTCTTCTCTTCTTGTCTCATGTGCCTCCTTTACAGTGGGACAGTATGCAGTTAAATCTCACACATTGCCATTGGAATAATGAAATCTTTGTCACTGCCATTTGAAAAGGTATTTCTGACTGTATGGCCTAACCTCCTGTGACTTACCTTCTTTGTTGGGTGATTTGGTAACTCTATGCATCAAAGTAGACATCCGCTGCCAAGAACATCATCAAAAGAAAGAAAAGACTCATAAACCTTCAGTCCAGTCTTCTCTCAGACTCCAACGCCTTCGTTGGAAGCGGTTGCAGTCCCTGCACAGAAGAAAGGAATTCAAAAATAGGGACATCCGAAAGTTCCTTTTCGGATGTCCCTAATTCGAATACCCCTCCATTTTATTTAGAATTTTTTTTTAGAATGAGTGAGCATACCGATTCTCATACTCGCCCATTACTTTTGGGAAACGGGACGGTTTGGGTCAGGCTGCGGGGAAAGGTGCTTTAGAGTCAGGCTGCGGGGAAGGGAGGTTAGGGTCAGGCTTCAGGGAATGGTGGGTTAGGGTCAGGCTGTAGGGAATGGTGGCTTAGAATCAGGCTGCAGGGAATGGTGGGTTAGGGTCAGGCTGCAGGGAATGGTGGCTTAGAATCAGGCTGCAGGGAATGGTGGGTTAGGGTCAGGCTGTGGGGAATGGTCATTAAGGCATAAGCAATTGAAAATTCAGCCAGTTCGAAACTGGCTCGGAGAAAACGGCCCTATTGAAATAGAGCCGTTCTTACCGGAGACCACTCCTATTTGTCCCTTGAGGAACATAAGTGATGTCACAAAAATCATGATTGTGTGTAATCCGGTCTCCTGCTCGCTACCTGCTCCAAAAGACCAGAAAATTCCAATCCCTAGCAAGCAACAGTTAGGAAATTATATAACCTCCTCTCCCTTGTGATAGCTCTATTTCTAGCCTCTGCATACCCATTTGTCTTCAAGGTTGTGATAAGGATTTACCAAACACAGCTTTCTTGGCTCTGGGAACTCAGGCAACTTAATATCTTCGGACCTCTTTAAGGAACTTGTAATCACTACAGGGCTATGGATGCAACACCTCTTT
>WWET01000481.1:242338-256981 GCA_011038615.1 Limnodynastes dumerilii
TAACGCCCGCCGTCGCTAGGACGGCGGGCGTAAGCGTAAGATCGGCTTTAGTAAGCACAGCGCATCGGTGTAGGTCTGGATCAGGCCCTTTGACACTGTCAGTCACAATCGCCGGCAGTGTTCTAGGTGGGCAATTGCCCCAATCGCCCCCATCCTGGCTCCGCCACTGATATCTGACACTTGACTATCCCGGAAGGTATACTTTGCTATTTCATATGCTTTCTGAATCTCCAGTGCTACATTGTTAAGGGGGAAAAAAATCATTTATCCTGTCTGATTTATTTAGGATATAGCATAACCCTTTAGCACCCTCTGCTGTGCTTGTTTTTAGAATTGAATTGTAGATGAGAAATATGAAATAACGGCATATGAATGTCCTATAGAACCCAGTCTGCATGCAGTCCCTGTCCATCCGCCCTCACCCCAACGAGCATTCTCTCCTTATCCAGCTGCGGAATTACACCAATGTCACTGAATGTAATTACCTAACTTTTCATTGTTAATAGCCAACATTTCCAGGAAAATAAATGATGTATTCCATAATGCAATTGGCAACAGTGATAATTAATTAAGATTGCGGCTCCTTTTAAATTAAATCTGTATAAACACACTGTGCCCTCTGTCTATTAACATGTGTCTCACGGAGTTTATACACAAGTTCTGATAACTACACAAAGTTATTATGTTAGTGATTAAAACATCATTATGATAAGGGACTTTCTTTCTTAGGTATCATAGCAATCTGTTATACGGATAATCTCTAGGGATGATTGTATAGCTATTGTACAGTGTAGAAAGATTCTCCAGAAAACATAATATATAATATAGTGGTTACCTTTCTATGTGTAGGTAATGTATAGAATAGACGTATGCAACATGTGACCTTCAAAGTGTTTTCACAACACTTTGAAGGTCTTGCATTATGCTTGCGCCACCCATTAACATGCTACTGTTTATTATCGCCAGGCCCGAAGCCTCAATACTCTTTCCTATAGGGAATCTTAGGGTTAGGCTGTGGGGAGAGGAGTCTTAGGGCCAGGCTTTGGGGAAGGGAGTCTTAGGGTCAGGCTGAAAGTTGGGGAGTCTTAGGGTTAGGCTGCAGGGAAGGAAGGGATAAGGCAAAGGAAGGGAGGGTTAGGGTAAGAATTAAGAGAAGGGTTGGGGGTAGAGCAATACTCACCGTTCGCTGCTGCCTCCTCGTCTTGGGGAAAATGGACTACTTTGTCTCGGCAAGGTAGAAGCCATCGATTTCCCAGGCACTTCAGAAGCGGAGACCCACACCTGTTCCCTCTATACTCATCTCTCCATTGCTCACTTTATACTCACTCCTTCTGTCCCACTGCTCTCCCTATATCCCTCTCCCATTTAATTACTTTCTATTCTCTCTGTTCTATTCTATCCTATTATTTCCCCCCAACCCTGTCTTTTCACTCACCTGGTTTCACAGGGCTGCATCTCTCACTGACAGCTGAAGCAACCCCCTTTTCAGGCCTGCGATTCTCACACATGCAGAGACATCTGTATTGCCGGCTGCATCTCTCACTGACAGCTTTAGCTGTCAGCGAGAGGAATAGGCAACAATGTCGATGTTTCTGCTTTACCAAAAGTTGATATTTCAGGCATGTAGGTTTGTGTTCTGATTTATGTTGTGCAATCAGGGAAAATACTTAGATTTTGCTTATTGCACACAAATACTGAACAACTTTAATTCATATGGAATTTAGAGTTGAGCTAGGAATTCTGTTTGCATCAGTAGCTGAAGTGGAAATTTAGTGGCTGTATGGATATTGAGAAGGGGCAGAAGTGGAGATTTACACCTTTTTATTAACGCTTATATATATAGTACCACAAATTGTCTGCAGCACTTTACATAGTACATTAGACATTCACACCAGTCCCTGCCCACTTAGGTCCCTAACACACACATACAAACACTAGGGCTAATTTATTCAGCAGCCAATTAACCTACCTTAATATTTTTGGAGTGTGGGAGGAAACCGGAGCACCTGGAGGAAACCCACACAGACACAGGGAGAACATACTAACTCCACAGAGATGAAGGCTGGACCGGGAATCAAAACTCTTGAACTCAGAGCTGTGAGACACAAGTGCTACTCACTGAGCCACCGTGCTGCCCTTTTTGATGCAGTTAGTGGGAGTAGTGGCAGTGTGGTATACCATCATATACCCCCTCACATTGACATATTTATGGCTGTGTCTTTAATACAAATAGAGCCATTTAATGCTTAATAATGTCCTGCATCTTACCCTTACACCATCCCCTGCGCTGGTGCAAGTGTTTGGAGGACTCAGGGCTGCTACAGCGCTTAGCAGAAGTGCTAATCAGCCCCCTTTCTCATTTAAATATCATGGAACGCCCCCCCTCCCACGCTCGATCTACTAGCGCAAAACATAAAGAAGCAAACACAAGTGGATTTCAAAAGGAGGCTAATATATTTCAGGGGGCACAAAAGGAGGCTAATATATTTTAGGGGCACAAAAGGAGGCTGATCCATATAAGGGGGCACAAAGGGAGGCTGAATATATATAAGGGGGCGCAAAAGGAGGCTGAACATATATAAGGGGCACAAATGGAGGCTGGGCACAAAACAATTGGCAGAAGTGGATAACGGCACTGAGTGTAATAACGTTACCATGTATTTGTTTTACTCCTTTAAGTGGGTTAATAGCTAGTTATTGTTTTGGGGTTACTAATGAAAGCAATGTCAGAATGTATTAGCCGCGTTATTCCTCTCTGTCAGTAAGTTCTCTGCAAGTCCTGATTATGTCAGCTTTGAATTAATTACAATATTCTCTTTATTTCCCTTATATTAATAATGTATAGTGGAAAAAAGCCTTGAGACTCTCTCTCTTTGTAGAGTAATCTGTCAGATAATAATCTGTATTACAAGAACAAATAAGAATGTTTATTTATAACCATCTACAGGGAATAGTTCAATGAACATGGTTTCACTCAGGTGTAACTTTGCACTTGCTTTCCTCTTATTTTCAAACTCTGGATTGAGTCCTAAATTATCAAGCTCAAGACACCCAAACCATGAAAGACACTTTATGATGTCTGCATGTTCTGCACACAAGACATATTATTTTTCTGTGTTCCAGCTCGCCCTAAGTGGGGTCACTGACCATTTTAGTGTTCTCCATGGAAACCCAGGGCTGTTATTTAGAGGCACTGTAGTTGGCTGCTTATCACAATGGTCAGGAGATATTACAGACAGGTCAGTGCGGCTTGTTAGCTGTACATTATTGATGTATAATTACCAGATTGCAGCAAGATCGGCATGGTGTGATATCAGCATAACAGGTGATGTTAGGAGAGATAATCTGTATTAACTGCATCAGCCTCAACAATGTTTGCACTTATAGGGCCTGATTCAGAGATGATATTTTTTCGCTACTTAGGTGCGTATATTTAGGATCTTAGAAAATTCGCATCAATGCGCATGCGTAGTAATAGTGCAACGCCGTCTACGTAGAGGTTAGGATCTTAAATTCGCTAAGCGCGGACCTGTGAATCGATCGCAAGCACTTAAGATCTTAAGTGCTGCGGAAGTTTAAGATCTGAAGGATTTGCATGGAAATGGGCGGGGGGAGGCAGGGAGATGAGGGAAAGTGGGCGCGGGCAGACACTTAGGATCTCAAATAACCGCAACTACTTCCCTTAAGATCTCAAATGACAGCGCAGAGTTAGGGTTGCTCAATGGTGGTCTAACTTTAAGATCCGCCGCTGTTTGCAAGGGGAGTGACTATTTAAACAGTGGGCTGTAACCTGCTAAGATCTGAACTTAGTTGCGTATATTTGCGATCTTTTCCCAGTCACATCTCTGAATTACCCCCATAATGCACAAAGTTGAGGGGGATAATGGAGAATGGTTTTGCAACACCATCCATTTTTTTTGTTTTGTTTTTTTATACTCATCATAGTAAAGCACCAAAAAGATTATGGGCCGTATTCACAGATTTTCACGTGGAGTTGTGTGCATATTTTTAGGTATGTTTTAACTGCACATGCGTACTTAAGTAACATAGAATAAATGCACATAAGTGATTTAGGCACGGACATGTGAATCGCACTTGGAGACATACGTACAGAGGGGCGGGGTTGAAATACGCACTTGGAAATTTACATTAAAGTGGATGTGGGGGGGGCATTTAAATGAACGCTAGAGGTTGTGGCTGTAAAGAATCACACGTACAGAAGACCTATACGCTCGTTAGTACACACAAAAGGATAAGGGTGGTCTATGGATGTCACGGTCTCGGTATGTTTGGGATTAGTGGCGGTTTCTGAGGGACGTGCAGAACGACAGGCAGCGTTGTGGAAGCTGGGAGGCCGGAGGTAGTGCTTGTGCATATAAAGTAGGTGGGACTAAGAGGATCAGGATGGTACAGCGGACTGCTGGACTGGACTGGATTGCTCCGGAGACTGGACTGGACAGTGGATTGCTGGACTAGACTGAATTTCTACAGAGACTGGACTGGACAGTGGACTGCTGGACTGGAGGTAGATGATGACTGACTGTTTCAGAAGGTCCCTGGGGCATTGCTGAGGCCAAAGAGCATTATGAGATACTGATAATGCCCATCTCGGGTATTAAAAGCGGTTTTCCACTCATATCCAGAATGGATTCTGATAAGGTTGTATGCCCCTTGGAGATCCAGGTTAGTAAAAACTACAAGTAAATCACATAGGCTATCTTGGCCTTGTCTGTTGGGAAATTTTCAGGTTGCAGTTCAAAATACAATTTGCATTGGTTAAGGAATCCCTGGCAAAGTTTAGGATTCCAGTTGAATATAGCTGGGGTAGATAGCGAGATACGGGACCCGCTGGAAACTGGCATAGCGGCAGAAGTAGGTGATTGACCATGAGCCATCATAATTTGCTGGAAAGTCCCCATCTGGTTGCTAATTCAATGCAATAAGGACTACTTGACTCATAGTTGCTTCCTGTTGTTGTATGCTCTCTGTTAGGTTATAGACAGAATGGGCTCCCTGGTGGATTTTCCCGGTCTGATCCATCGGGCCAGAACCAACTGTCACGGTCTGGGTATGTTTAGGATCAGTGGCGGGTTCCGAGGGGCATGTAGAATGACAGGCAACATAGTGGAAGATGGAAGGCTGGAGGTAGTGCTTGTGCATATGAAGTAGGTGGGACTAAGAGGATCAGGACGGCACATCGGACTGCTGGACTGGACTGGATTGGACAACAGACTGCTGGACTGGACTGGACAGCGAACTGCTGGATAGCAGACAGGATGGTAGCAGAGGTGCAGGTAATGCTGGTAGCAGTAGTGCAGGTAATGCTGGTAGCTGTAGTGCAGATAATACTGGTAGCTGTAATTCAGCTAATGCTGGTAGCTGTAGTGCAGGTAATGCTGGTAGCTTGGAGAAGCAGGCTTCTCTAGCAAGGGATTCAGGGAGCAGGATGCAAGACAGACTGGATGCAAGACAGACTGGGCTGGATGCAGGCACCTTGAAGAACCTAGTTGTTCTGGCACTGAGGGATCAGTGCACGGCGTTTAAATAGCCTGCCCAGTGCACGGATTGGCTGGAGGGGGATCATGTGTGCTGTAGAGGCAGTATCTGAGTGACTGCTGGGAATCACATGACAGGAGGCAAGATGGAGACGCCCATGCACCAGAGGATAGTGGTGCAGATGCCTAATTCCAAGACACTATGCTGCATACATGCTGCAATGAACACTGTGCAGGAGGCTGCCACTATTGGGAGTGGAACCTCTGAAGGTCTTGAGAGCGGGCATGACGTGGGAGAGCCACTGACAGACGGCTACTTGTCAGGAAAGTGCGGCGGCGTCTGCCGCTGAGTGTGACAATGGAGATGTAAGTCCACGATTGCATGGCCTGGATAGGGGAGTGTCGTGGGTGTTGGTGGGTTTTGGCTTGCTACGTGCGTGCGTTTAATTGTGTAATTTTATAAAAAGGATCTCTGAATACGGTCCACACTATCTATTTAAATTATAAAAATTACCAAATTTCCCAGGTTATGTTACAAGCTGCTGGTGATGCCCCTTATAAACTCCTTTAAATAGCAATGATGATGTCAGGCCTTCGCCAGGGCCCTCTCTTCCACTGGGTAGTTTGGGCTAGTGCCCAAGGCCCCCACACATCAAGGGGCCCTTCAGCAAAGCCCATCACTATCCCAAAATGCCCAGTGGAAAAAACAGCCCTGTTTATTTTCTACCTCCTCCTGCAGCTTCTGTTTAGATCATTCTGTTGGAAGCTGTAGAGGAGAGAGGAGGGACTAAGCTCCCTGAATCACTCATTCGCTCTGCTTGCTGTCTGCCAAGTGATTGAATGAGTCAGAGCAACGTCAGACAGGATCTCCCAGACAGCCTTCACGATGCAGCCTTGAGGAGCAGGGGAAAGTGAAAGTAAAATGAAGAGGAGCCTGAACTGGAGCAGAGAATAGAGAATAGAAAAAAAAATTTATGATATAATAAATCTGTATTATAGTCACAGTAATAATTGTATTGCTTGAGAACAGATCTATGGTTAATGATTGCTTTGATTGCTCTTAGGATCCCTGTTTTGACAGCAGCGTGACATCTATTTCTGGTAGCTTTATTAGGGACAGTGTTTTACAATTTGTCTTTTCTTGGTCAGTAATCACTACTGCACCCATGTATCCTACTACAAATGTTATCTCTTTTCAGACTTTGTAATCTTTACTGTGACAGTGATACTGCATGGAATACCACATAGGAGCTCCTTCCTGTGACACCAGCATTACTAGGAAGGAGGAGAAGGTGCAGCAGCGTGCCGCGGAGGGAAGACTTCTAAGTAAAGTAAGTGAAATGATTAAATACTAACAGGCAGGAGTGGTTACACATGGGTAATACGGGGGGGGGCTGGTGAGACATGATAGGGAACAGGGGGCGGCTGGAGAAACATGATGGGGGGCTGGAGTGACATGATTTGTGAATACTGGGGAGCTGGAGACACATAGGGATACTGGGAGCTAGAGAGACATGATGGGGGGCTGGAGTGACATTATTTGGGAATACTGGGGGACATTTTTATTCATGTGAATTGGTGGGTAGGGGCCCCTGTGGATTGCTTTGCCCAGGGCCTACAATTCTGTTAAGATGGCCCTGGCCTTCGCTGCCAGTGAGGGGGAGGTCTAAATCATATTTTTTGCAGGTGGGACCACATGTCACTGATCTAACATAGAAACATAGAAGAAACTGATAAGAGCCACTTGGCCCATGCAGTCTTTTTTTTAAATCTTATTGAGGAAGTTCCAAATCTAAGTGCTTGTTACGTTTCATTCCGTAGCATGTGTGGACAGGACGGCTTACAAAGGTCCCCGTTGCCTCCCCTGTCCACGGTTCTGGGCGCCCCCTTGAAAATTTTTGGGGGGGCCCCCCGTTCCGACGCCCCTGATTTGCGCAAATATGTGTAGCAGACATTTCTGCATTTTATTTACAGGTAGAACAGTATAGTCTGTTACTGGTTTATGGCAGTGTGCTGAGGCATTTTCTCTCCTTTGTTTCTGTGGCTAGCAGATTAGCCCCCTGCCTTTCATGCACCTGTTTACATTTACCTATAAATTGATTGAGCGACTTCCATTCTGTGTTGAACTATAGGTAGTGACATGATCTGGTGCCAAAAATGTCTGTTTGGTAAGGATGGCTTATGGAGTGGTTGCAGTTGCCGCTTAGAAAGTTCGAAACTGGCTGGAGAAAATGGCCCTATTGAAATAGGGCCGTTCTTTCAACGTACCCATACCCCTTTTGGAGAATGACAAGTGCCAATATGCCCTGACATCCAGGATCTGACTATAAATCCACAGGGAAAAAAGCAAGACAGTGCACTCGTTTAATGATTAAAATCAAACAAACCCCCAAAAATCTTCATTTACTACTCAGTTATTTGCCTAGCGGGTTTACCCATGAAATACTGCTATATACTGCTATTTATAACATTACCAGATACTAGGGTTACTTTAGATCAGAGCCATGGGAACCACTAATGGTACTAATAGTAATAATTAGGACCGTGCTTCCTTATAACAGTATGCTATTGCTACTTTCTTACCTATTACATAGGGCCTAGTGCATGATATTTTCATGTTTCCTCCCTGTACCAACCTAGCGTCTGGGTACAGAATTTGGAATTTGTTTATTGAGTTACATAGTAAATAATATATGGTCTTGGGGCTCTGGATGACTGTGCAAGTTCAGAACGTAACGTATGGGTACAGAGGGGTAGACCGGGCCGGATTGAGAGCCAAGTGAGCCTGGGGCTGAATATGATCAAGAGCCCTCACTATGCTTTGGAGGAGGATGTCATACCTATGCACTGCAATGGGAGGCCTGGAAAGTTGCAGTGTGTGGGGCCTATTTTCAGATGTAGGCCTGGGACTGTAGGACATATAAATGGCGCTAGGGCAGGGTACTACACTGTAATGTATACATGAATAGTGCAACTCTTCTGCCACAATATGAATGCACTAAAACAATATCAAAGAAGGAATTTAGACAACAAAATTATGAAAAAAAAATTCTGAATATATATATGAAATATTTTAGACTTGCACAATGCCTCAGTGGAGATTTCTAATGCAATAGATCCTGGAGTTACCCAATATTTTGATGTAAACATAGAATCTTGTCAGCAGATAAAAGCCCATCTTCCTGTGAGCTACCCTACTTCAAACTTCCCCTAAACCCATCACCCTCCAGGTACTATACAGAGAACACTTGTCACATGCATACTCTTGGGTTAATTTTTGTTAGCAATCAATTGTTATTTATTAACAGGTTTTTATATAGCATTATCAGATTACATATTCCCTGCCCTATTGGAGCTACATTCTAAGTTCCAAAACATAGACTAGGGCTAATTTATTCAGGAGCCAATCAAACTACCAGCTTGTTTTTGAAGTGAGGGAGGAAACCCACACAGACACAGGGAGAACATACAAACCCCACACAGATAAGGCCTGGTCATACAAACCCCACACAGATAAGGCCTGGTCCAGTAATCGAACTCCTGACATCAACACTCTGAAACTGAAGTGCTACTCACTGAGCCACCATGCTGCTTTGCTGTGGGTTAGGTATACTTGCTGGGGTACACACTTACTGTTCATTGCCTATGTGCCTCCACCCCTTTCTTACCACAACACGTCTCTAAGAACACAAGCGGGTGCAGTTCAAATTGCGTTTGTGTCTGAATGAGGCACCATTGCGCATTAATTATGAACATGCATAGTGCAAAATCACGCCACGATTGGTTAGAGGCCTGGTAGACGCTCACCTCTAGATCTGTTGGACTGACTCATCAATAGATGGGTTTAGCAAGAAACACTACAGACTTTTTGGGGGTGTGGGTCCACGCTAAGAATGGCCCTATTTTGATAGGGCCGTTCTCTGGCTGGGATATCGATTGCTTATGCCTCGATGAACACGAACGCGGTGCTCCGATTGGTAAGTGGAAAACAGTACCCCAACCCTTTCCCTAATTCTAACCCAACTCTTTCATTACCCTAAACTTCCCTTCCCCGCAGCCTGACCCTAATACGTCTCTATAGCCTAACCCTAAGACCCCCCCTCCCCACAGCCTGACCCTAATACTTCTCTATAGCCTAACCCTAAGACCCCCTTCCCCACAGCCTGACCCTAATACTTCTCTATAGCCTAACCCTAAGACCCCCTTCCCCACAGCCTGACCCTAATACTTCTCTATAGCCTAACCCTAAGACCCCCTTCCCCACAGCCTGACCCTAATACTTCTCTATAGCCTAACCCTAAGACCCCCTTCCCCACAGCCTGACCCTAATACTTCTCTATAGCCTAACCCTAAGACCCCCTTCCCCACAGCCTGACCCTAATACTTCTCTATAGCCTAACCCTAAGACCCCCTTCCCCACAGCCTGACCCTAATACTTCTCTATAGCCTAACCCTAAGACCCCCTTCCCCACAGCCCACAGCCTGACCCTAACCCTCCCTTCCTAAGAATCGGCACACTCATTAAAAAAAGAAAATCCAAACATTCTTCCTATTCGAAATAGAGAAACCCGAAAAGGAACTTTCAGCTGTCTCTATTTCTTAAAGCAGCCCATCGCAGCGGAGGCTGCTACTGGTTTTTTATATGTATTTTTTTTTTCCTCAAAATTTTACCTACTTTTGCTTTCAAAGCATTACTACTTCAGTGCTGCAGCATATGTGGTATAAATCATTTGCCTAAAGAGGCTGCAGCTTCAACTCTATTACAGGGCTGAAATATAAAACACAGTTGCGCCTCTTCTGAATAGCGGCAGTCTCTTTGATACTGTTGTGTTCTGTGTAGGTTTGTCGGTACATGATTATCTGCTTAATAACAATGGCAATGGAACATGCAACATCTCTCTACCCACACACACACGTAGAGTGCTCCATGAGTGTAACCGTTTTGTATTTCATGATGTGTCCTTTTCACCTACACAGGGAAGAAAATTCCATACATATGTATATTTCATTTTATATGAATAAATTGGGATTTAAGCCCACAGGGATGAGATTTAGATTTTCACAGGTTTTTCTTTCATTAATATATTCATATTCTTAGTATATGACTATATATAGAACTGATTTAATGGGTAGCATATATATTTTGTGAGCCAATTTATTTATTGGATAACTGGTTATTTTTAATATATTGTCAGCATATTACAGAGTATTTAACAGTGCTTAAAATAAGACAATTCAAAGGTACCATTGTGCAGGAGAGCAGATCCCAGAAACAGGAAGTGGGAACGTCTTAACAAGGCACTTTTTTGGGGGGTAGATCCAGAACTAAGTACGGTAGCCAGTGACGTAAAATCGCTGTTTTGTATGTACTGCGCATGCGCACGGCAGATGTTACACCACGTAATTCTGAACCAGCCACGTATCAACAGCGCAACTACGAATGAGGGTGGCGTGACAGCGACATGACACCCATAATTACACTTCGTAGGCGGGGTGCGGCATTTAAATCGGACAGTATGGGCGTGCTTAAACACTTATGAAGCCTTTACGTACGTCAGTGATTAGTTACACTTTGAAAAGTTAATAGTTTGGGAAGCTTAAAACGGCCCAAGTACGTACGAGGGAGAGGTGTGCCTAGGGGAGTGCATAGAAAATATGCTACGCGATAATGTTGCCCGGCATAGTTAGGGAAACCCAATCGGGCGTCCCTAACTGTTGCGTAGTTACGGCTAGAGGGTCGTTCCTCACTGTAACTACGCAACCGTTACAGGAGGAAGGCAAGTTAGGTGGGTAGTTACCCCAGCCACAGGGGGAGTGCTCCAGAGCTACACTGGCTGTACTTACAGCCAGCATAGCTCTGGATAAGGCCCACACAAACTAGGATTAATTTAGTCCACAGCCAAGTAACCCACCTGCATGTTTTTGGAATATGAGAGGAAACCCACACAGACACAGGGAGAACATACAAACTCCACACAGATAAGGCCTAGTTTGGGAATCGAACTCATGACCTCAGCGCTGTGAGACACAAGTGCTACAAACTGAGCCACCATGCTGCCATGGAAGGGATACATGGGAGACGGAAGTGAACTCCTCTGTTACTTCCCTCCCACTTATGTGTCCATAACCCAACTTTAAGTCCCCTGCGTCCATCCGAGGGCAGATCCATGCGGATGTACCTACCGCCACCCACTCACCCTCATCTGCATGCCTTTTAATGCCCGCTCCCCTCCCTGCGGTGATTAGGCCTGTGGATGTAACAGAACGTTCCGGAACTACTTTTTGTTGAGTGTATGAATGTCAAATAAATGATTGTAGATTTTATATTCCAAACCGTTTAGAGTTTTGAGCTTTGAAGAACATTGATCACTCTACCAGGAGGCTGCATATTGATTGGCTTTTTTCTATCCTGATCTTAGAGGGAGGGGAAATAAACATATTTAGCACATTTTATTTAGTTTCTTCAGTAAAAATAGGTGTTAGGAGGAGTACAGTAGAAAAATCAGAAATGGTGAAGAGACACGAACAATATTAACACTATTTCACAATCATGACATGGAAAGAATAAAAAAATATTATCTCGAAAACATGACACGAACCAGGAGTACGGGGACGGCCTGCTGCAGCGTTGGGGTTAAACTGCTTACATATAAGCTTAGGGTAAGTGTTAGGCTGTTGTAGATCGTGGGCTAAAGTTAGGTTGTGGCATATGGAGGGTTAAGATTAGGGTTAGACTGTGGGAGATGTAGGGTTAGGATTAGGCTGCAGGAGATGGAGGGTTAAGATTAGGCTGCAGGAGATGGAGGGTTAGGGTAATAGAGGGGGAAGGTTAGGCTCCAGGAGATGGAGGGTTAGGGTAATAGAGGGGGATGTTAGGCTGCAGGAGATAGAGGATTAGGGTTAGGCTGCAAGACACAGAGAGTTAGGGTAATAGAAGGGGAAGTTAAGGCACAGGAGATAGAGGATTAGGGTTAGGCTGCAATAGATGGAGAGTTAGGGTAATAGAAGGGAAAGGTTAGGCTGCAGGAGATAGATGATTAGGGTTAGGCTGCAATAGACGGAGAGTTAGGGTAATAGAAGGGGAAGGTTAGGCTGCAGGAGGTAGAGGATTAGGGTTAGGTTGCAGGAGATGGAGGGTTAGGGTAATAGAAGGGGAAGGTTAGGCTGCAGGAGATAGAGGATTAGGGTTAGGCTGCAATAGATGGAGTGTTAGGGTAATTAAAGGGGAAGGTTAAGCTGCAGGAGACGTGTGGTCTTGACACGTCACTGGATCACCTTCTACTAAATTTGCAGCAGACGTAAAGCAACTGCTTTTGAAATTGAGCAGTCAGAACCCGATGTGTCTAAAATAGGGACCGGAGCTTCACACCCTTTGTGCAACTCCTCTTAATGAGCACACCGAGCCCGGCCCTGATCTGAGCACAAACGTGAACGCAGCGTACACACGTAACCACCTTTGTTGAAGAGAGAAATAGTTTTATTTAAATATCAGTTGTCATTTCACCAGGTAAGGGACAGCTGGAAGCTCAGGAGCGGAGTATATTGTACCTAATGGAAGGGGTCATGTTGGAGGGCCTGAAGCCGCTGCCACTCGAGTTTCGCTGTGACCTCAATTGGTTTGGAATGTGTGTGCTTCAGCTGCACTGACGCAGAGGAACGTTGCATTACTTAGCGTACACTCACCTCTGGATTGGGCCCAGTAGCTTTCATTGTCCACACATTGGACAGGATTCAGGGTTTAAAAATAAGACAAAACCTGTGTTTATTTATAGGCACCTGGGCAATGCCATGTAGATTGAAAGGGAGGCAAATTGTTTCCTAGCCCAAGTCTCTATAAACACCTAGCACCACCTCCTGTCTGGGCTAACTGATGTGCCACTATGCCACTGACCATTTGTCACCCCGGTCCTCACTGTGTATATATTTCCTCACATTACATTATAGATTGTGATTTTGAGTGATGTAACGAAATAGTTGCATACTTGTCTATAGGCATCTTATTTATGTAGAGAATAAATATATAATATGTGCTCTCTAACTGGTAGAAGTACAGTATCAGTTCAATGGGAAGAACTGCAGAGTGTGCTGTGAAATGAAACCAATAGATCACGTTAAGAGAGGAAGATAATTAATGTTAATATCAAGTCCTGATGCTGTGTCTTCCATAATAGACAGCAGAGGGTGCTGAGAGATCACTGGAGCTCAGCCAGTTATTCATAAAGCAGAGGGGTTTGTGTGTGTGTGTGTGTGTGTGTGTGTATGTATGTATGTATGTATGTATGTATGTGTTTCTATGTGTGTGTGTTTCTATGTGTGTGTGTGTGTGTGGTTTATATGTGTGTGTGTGTGTGTGTGTGTGTGTATGTGTTTATATGTGTGTGTGTGTGTGTGTGTGTATGTGTGTTTTTGTGCTTAATTGTGGCTGTATCACACCTCTTTTCAAGGGATATTTCACACCTGGAATGGGTCTAATGGTGAATGCTCTTGTTTCAAGAAAGTGGAGGGTTAAGGTTAGGCTGTGGAATGGGTAGGGTTACAGGAGCTGTGGAGAGTAGAATAAAGGTTAGGGGGGGTTAAGATTAAAGGCCAGATTTACTAAGCAGCAGGTTTGGAAATCAGGTTCTAGCTGACATTCTCGAGTATGTAATAGGAAAGTGAGAGCTAAAATCTGATTGGTTGCTATGGGCAACATCTCCACTTTTCCAAACCCGCAGCTTAGTAAATGGCCCTAGGTTGCAGGAAGGGGGTGGTTAGGGTTAGGATCGTCGCTGTAATGCCGCAAAGTGATCTGTTGAAAAAACGAACATCAGTGCAGTGAACTACACCCTTTGACATATAAATGCTCTTTAAAAAATGTCTCCATGTTGGCCTTGGTGCTCCCACAGTATGGCTTTTATCAGGGACAATAATATATTTTTATTACATTGCCCTAATACATCAAAGTACAACAGGTGCGCACATTCAGCAGACATATTATTAAATGGAGCCAGAGCTGGTAAAGGTTAATACTCGGTGGGCATCAGGGGTCGCTTCTGCCATTTGCCACAGCTAGCTCTTGTCCCCATGCAGGGGCCTGGGGTGCTGTGGTTCCTGGGTGCCCCTGTCCCTAATGCTCTAGTGTGTGTGTGTGGGGGGGGGGGGAAGGGGA
>WWET01000481.1:272474-289132 GCA_011038615.1 Limnodynastes dumerilii
TGATAGTAAATCAGTATCTGTGTGCAGTAAGCAATTCAAACATATATCCCTGCATGCAAAGAATACAATTACCTTGACTCCCCCCACAATCAACATGGTTTAGCCCAGGAGTAACTAAGTTCAGGCTCTTAACTAGGTCTGGATCAGGCCAAATGTCTGTACCAAAGGCGTGTAAAGATTCTACCAGTATAAGGACTATGCGCTTATATAGATTATCAACCAGGATTATTGCACTTTCAAACCTCTGTAAGTGACCTTCGCATTGCTTGGTGGCCCTTCAGTTTTCCACAGTTCTATTAATTCTATCAGTATCTTTTTCGAGACTGACCCAGACACTGGAGATTTATACCTGGTAACATTAATTACCTGGCAGCTGTATAATCCTTTACAACAGTCATAAATAAAAGTTTTGAAACTTAAGTTTAATGGGGTAGATCCAGACCTAAGTGCTTGTTGCGTTTCATCACGTAGCGTAAGTACGCTAGTGTATTTTCTAGGCACTCCCCTCGTTCGTGTGTACTTTGTCCATTTTACTCTTGCCAAACCCTACCTTAACTTTTCAAAGCTTAACTACTGACGTACGTATAGGCTTCACGTACGTAACTGCCTAAGCCACGCCCATACTGTACGATTCAAATGCCTCACCCCGCCTCCAAAGCGTAAATATGGGGATCGTATGCCTGGCACACCCCTTAGTTCGTAGTTACGCTGTTGATACGTGGCTGGAACGTACGTTATGAGTTACGTGGCGTAAGATCTGCCGTGCACCTGCGCAGTAAATACTAATGGGAGATTTTACGTCAGCGGCTAGCGTAAAATCGCTCGAGTATGTTGTTTAGGATCTGGCCCACAATGTATAAAATTCCAAGAACGCACCTAGTTTATAGAAAGCCATGTCATAGAAACAGTTCATTGTCATACATTTTTGGTGAAATATAGTAAAGTTTCTTTTGAATTAAAATCTTACTGACATATAATATATGCAAAACTAACAATAAAAGCAAGCTATAATTAAAATGGATGAATATTAATGGAAAGTGTAAAGTATAATACTTATTGTAATACCATATTTTATATATACTCGCTAAAACATTTCAGAACAAAAGGTACTGACTAGTACCAACAGAGAGGAGAGAAAACTATTGTAAAAACCTTCTGAGATAAAATTCAAGATTAAAACTCCCTGGGTCTATAAATTATAGTTTCACTTCCTTTTACCTTTTTTAATGATTCTTAAATGCTCTGATGTGAATCTTAAGTGGATGAGTAGTCCTGACCTACATATTGTAAGCCACACTCACATTCTAATTGATACATAACATTTTTAGCTGTCACCGTTTATACACTTTTATAATATATTTTTGATTTTATTTTTGTTTGTTATTTTGTAATTTTATTGCTGTTTGTACAAGCAATAAAAATACCACACCTTTGGAAACCTTTTGTGAATATCCTTCCTGTGGATACAAAATGTACGAGAGTGTTCCTAACAAGACTTTTATGAGATTAGACAACAAGAAGAGGTTCAAAAAGAACCAAGAAGATTTTATGAGATTAGGCAACTCCCTATAGGATTATCTGGAATAACAATTTATAATATAGATCCTGTTTCGGAATTTTCATTTTCTTTGGAAAACTCTCTCAATCTCATTGTATTTATAATTGTATTGAGAAAAAAATGCCCAAATAATAGTATTCCCTTTTTATCCACTCTAGTTTTCAATAGTTGAGTGTGGTCCAATTTTTTTCTCTTTTTTTTTCTATGGACACATATTCTAGTTCCTTAGAATAAGCTTTTTATTAGCAATTGAATTTTCATTTGGTCCAGCTAAGTTTACGAATATATTATCTGTTCAATTACTCGTGACTCTTCTGAACTAGTCCATGGGATTGATGGGGCTCACTATTTGCTTTAATGTAAGCTTTGGGGTCTGTTTTTTAATTTTTTTAAAATATGTTTGTGTTTCTCATTTTCCCTCTGCAACATTTATGGTAATGGCCAAAAAAATGAATGGATTCTTGATTGATTTTGAAAAACAGTTCAGTTTTTGTAATGTTGGAGTTTTAAGTAAAATGAAGAGCATTCTAAACTAAAAGAATCACCTTTCATAAATAATTAAATAAGAAACTGGCATAGTTGTGGGCAAGTTTGGTTCCCATAGCAGTCCCAACCTGCTAAAGAATGTAACCATTATCATAGAAAAAAGTTATTATTTGAAATAAATCCGATACCTTCTTGGGTAAATCATTTCAAGTTAGGTTCTTTTCCTTTTGCCCAGAAAATATTCAGTGGCCTTAATCCCATCACATTTGGTATGATTATTAATAATTACTTGAGTTCAGCTGTTTCTAAGAGAAAATCCTTTTCCCAATAAATATTCTTTATTTTATTTAAGTAATCAGGTGTATCAATCAGAATGATTTAAACTAGCAGGTAGGATTGGTGGTCAGTGAATAAGTGCAAATTATAATTTAGCTATCGGGAAGATTTTGAGGATCTTTATGGACTTTTAGAAGGTCTTCTGGATATCTCCAGGGTTTCTAATAAATGCCGTTGTCTTTTTATGTACTTCCTGATAGTCAGGTACTTTCAATCCTCTAAGTGCTTCTTTCTCTTACCTAGTTGAAAGATCTTTAATGTCATCCATAACTAGTTTATCAATAGGTTCTACAAATCCACGGGAACACTCATTATCCTCAAATAAATATATCTAATGAATGAATATGTCTAGTGGGCACAAATTTTTGGCCTTTATATTAAACTTGTGATTCCTTGTTAGTTATCAGAACTAAGTTTGTTTACTATCATAAGAATCCAATATTAGAGAGGTTCTCAACCTATTTTTGGTATGTACCAGTTACCCATTATGGAATCATCTTAAGTACCACTTTAGTACATACATATTGTTACACGCTGTAGGAGAAATCCTAACAGTCTGTGAGCTCCCTGTCTGGGTTAATGTGTCTGATTTCCTTCAGCTGTCAGCTAATTTAGTTGCTCCTGCGTGAGGTTGCTGCTGATTGGTAGGTGTCACTTTAAATAGCCTGAGTCTGGGAATCCTCGTTGTCGGCTATAGCGTCTGGTGTACTTGCGTTTCTGCCTGTGTTCTGATCGTGTGCTCTCCTTGTGCTTTTGCCTTGGATTTGTTTGATGTTTACCATCTGTTATCATTCTGTTACCCTTGCCTGCCTCTGTCTCATTGTCTGCCCTGTCTGTGGGTCTCAGTGTGCGGCACGAGTGTCATCTCTACAGTGTGCTTTTCTGCTGTGTTTGTCATCCCGGCAGTTATCTATGCTGCTGTATTTGTCATTCCTGCAGTGTGTTTTTCTGCTGTGTGTACCATTCTAGCAGTGTGTAATCCCACTGTGTGTACCCTTCTCACAGTGTGTAGTCCCACTGTGTGTACCATCCTCGCAGTGTGTAGTCCCGCTGTGTGTACCATCCTCCCAGTGTGTAGTCCCACTGTGCGTACCGTCCTCGCAGTGTGTAGTCCCGCTGTGTGTACCATCCTCCCAGTGTGTAGTCCCACTGTGTGTACCATCCTCGCAGTGTGTAGTCCTGCTGTGTGTACCATCCTCCCAGTGTGTAGTCCCGCTGTGTGTACCATCCTCCCAGTGTGTAGTCCCGCTGTGTGTACCATCCTCGCAGTGTGTAGTCCCGCCGTGTGTACCATCCTCACAGTGTGTGCTCGCTGTGTCTTTAAACTCACAGCGTGCAGAACACGTCCCTCGGGTTCCCTCTGCCTCTTTCCTGGTGCGTTCCATCTCGCCTTGTGTATTCTCCAGTGTTACCATCTCCACTGTGTCCATCTCCAGTGTGTAGTGTGTGGTGTGTGTCAGTCCTCTGGATCCTACCTGTGGGGTACTTATTACTACTTGGTAGCCTCCAGTGCCAGCCTCCCATTCACCTGCTGATTCTTGCTATTACCATCTTGCAGTTTCTCAGGTGTTTGTAGGAGCTCTGTTACTCTGTTGTCCACCTCTGTGGATCCTCATATCTCTGCATACTTTTCTGTATCCCTGTTAAGTATTTTGTGTGTGGGTTCCAGTCTGCCTTCCTGTATGCCTGGGTTCCTGCCAATCATCTTGTATGCTCAGGTTTATGGACACGTCTTGATTATACTCTGCTCTGATCTATTGTCTAGAGAGCAAGGGTTCCTGCAAATCTCTTGTGGTGCAAGGGTTCCTAGGTGTGAGTCGGTTCCAGTTCAGGCACCTTTGCTGCAGAGCTTCCTTGGGAGCTATCGCTGGGGGCCGCAACCTATCAGGTGCCAGCAGCCCAGCCTCACCATCAGGGGCTCTAGTGAAAACCTGGCCCTGGTTTAGACTCTGCACCCTGGTGAGAAACTCCCTTGGTGACTGTAACATATATGCACATACCCATGGCCCATATATTTGTTTTCAGGGTTTTTGTTGCTTTTGTTTACTTTTGTTTTTGTTTTTGTTTTGTTGCTTTTGCTTACATATTTCTTTAGTGAATTTAAGGTGCATTTTATATGTATGCCATTTAGCCCCCCACAATAAAGATATTTTATAAATAATGGGGCCGATCAAGAAAAACACTTCTGTGCGAATTTACGCATGGGGGACACGTAAAATCGCGTTTTTGTAAGTACTGCGCATGTGCACGAGAGAAAATACGCTCCGTAACGTAACATAAATGTGAGCGTATGTGGCATTTACGTATATGCTGCGTAAATTCATACGTGTGGGCGTGCCAATTTTACGTGAGCCAAAAGTACATCTAAAATACGCAATGTAGGCGGGGGTTTTCATTTAAATTGTACAGTATGGGCTCGCTTAGCTGTGTAAGTCCGTGTTACCCATCTGTACTTGTGCGGACGACAGCGGTTACGTTTGCAAAAGTTAAGGTAGGGTTTGGAAAGCGGAAATCGGTCAAAGTACGTACATTCAAGGGGAGTGCCTAGGGGAGTATATAGAAGGTACGCATGTGAAAATAAGCTACGCTAGTAAACGGATTACAAGCGGAGTTCTGGATCTACCCTAATGTCCTTAGCCATTTGGTATAATACTTACAACCAGGGTTCGAAGTGAGGGAGTATACAAGGGTATGACATACCCAGTACTTTTTTCATAAGAAAAAAGATGCCAGAAATCACATCAACTAGTGCTCGACCACACAACCAATCACAAGCCGAGCAGCGCCACAAGGCGAACAGTGCCATCCCAACCAGCGTGGACGAAGTACGCATGCATCAGACTCAGCACACAAGCAGCCACATGCACCATTTTAATGATTTTGCAGCGAAAACTTTTAAAACTTGGAAAATCTGTTGAAAAAAGGTGCCGGGACTCTGTATCGGTGCGTTCTATGACAAAAAAAAGCACTGGTCATACCTTCACTTCTCCCACTGGTTTAATTGAAAAGCTATAAATCTCCATTCCCTTCTATTATTTCTAAATCTCCATACTGCCACTTCTAAATTTCCACTTCGACCAATGCATACAACCTTTACCAGTTGCACTGAGTTCCACTATAAATCAGGTACTTGAAATCTTCTAAGTGCTTCTTTCTCTTGAGAGATGTTTAATGTCATCCATAACTAGTTTATCACCAGGTTCAACTCCTTTGCCAGTACCACCAGTGGTACAAGTATAGTGGTACTTATTCATTTTAGATCCCCACCCAGTGACTCAACTACAGTAGATGTGACTGCTACAGGGTGGGAGTTTATGTTGCCTTTTGACCTCTAAAAACCAACATTACTTCACTTAAGCACATGTGCAGAAGATGCCACAGCTCTGTTCTTTTCGGAGCGGAGGGGACAGGAGGACAGAGCTGTATCACTGAGCCCCCCAACAAATTTGCTATGGCTCTTGCCACAATAGGAAAATTAGCAGCCCCAGTGAGGGAGAATCACCGATTTGTTGCTGGGGCAGTAATAATGCTGGATAAGAGAGGGAGAATGTAAACTTGTAAACAGCTGCAGTTTTCACTGTATTTACAGTACATGCTGTGTCTGTTTTATAAATGCCTGTGTTGTGGCATCTCTAGGCTGATTGCCTACACAATCTTCTGGTGTCTATACACCTGTGCTCTGGCTTCCTTCACTGTGGTCATTACTTGCTTTACTCTGCTGTTATATTATCACTGGCATCTCTATGTACCGAGTCCTAGAACCATATTGTGCAGCATCCATGAATCCATGCAAACACGTGGGATGCCAGTTCCCTCGACAAAGGGACCCCCTGCCTTAATATTTTAGAGCTGTCTCCACTTAAAATCGGAAAGGGCCATATCCACATTTAATAATGTTAGGGTACTGATACAAAGCTGGTGTTACGTCTGGCTGCAGATGCTGCCGTACTTACTGGACCAGGAGCCGTCTGTCAGCGGCTCTTCCACATCATGCCCGCTCTCCAGCCCTCTAGAGGTGCCACTTCTAATAGTGGCAGCCCCCAGTACAGTGTCCATTGCAGCATAGTGTCTGGGAAATGGGCATCTGCACCACTTTCCTCTGGTGCATGGACGTCACCATCTTGCCTCCTGTCAGGTGATTCCCAGCAGCCACTCAGATACTCCTCTGCAGCTCACATGATCCCTCCAGCCAATCTGTGCACTGGGCGGACTATATAAACCCTGTGCACTGATCCCTCAGTGCCAGAACAACTTGGTTACTCAAGGTGCCTGGTTTCAACCTGCCTTGAATCCAGTCCGGCATCCAGCATTACCTACGCTACTGCCTGCAGCATTACCTGCGCTACTGCCTCCAGCATTACCTGCGCTACTGCCTCCAGCATTACCTGCGCTACTGCCTCCAGCATTACCTGCGCTACTGCCTCCAGCATTACCTGCGCTACTGCCTCCAGCATTACCTGCGCTACTGCCTCCAGCATTACCTGCGCTACTGCCTCCAGCATTACCTGCGCTACTGCCTCCAGCATTACCTGCGCTACTGCCTCCAGCATTACCTGCGCTACTGCCTCCAGCATTACCTGCGCTACTGCCTCCAGCATTACCTGCGCTACTGCCTCCAGCATTACCTGCGCTACTGCCTCCAGCATTACCTGCGCTACTGCCTCCAGCATTACCTGCGCTACTGCCTCCAGCATTACCTGCGCTACTGCCTCCAGCATTACCTGCGCTACTGCCTCCAGCATTACCTGCGCTACTGCCTCCAGCATTACCTGCGCTACTGCCTCCAGCATTACCTGCGCTACTGCCTCCAGCATTACCTGCGCTACTGCCTCCAGCATTACCTGCGCTACTGCCTCCAGCATTACCTGCGCTACTGCCTCCAGCATTACCTGCGCTACTGCCTCCAGCATTACCTGCGCTACTGCCTCCAGCATTACCTGCGCTACTGCCTCCAGCATTACCTGCGCTACTGCCTCCAGCATTACCTGCGCTACTGCCTCCAGCATTACCTGCGCTACTGCCTCCAGCATTACCTGCGCTACTGCCTCCAGCAGGGTTGGGGCAGGGAAATAGAGAGCAACACTTACCTGACGTCCGTGGGGCAGGAATTTTCTGAGCACCTCCGTCTTCGGAAAAGTTATCAGTGGCAAACCACACCCCACATAACCAATGCGTGAGTACCCTGCCCTGACATCCGTATGTATGCGCAGTAGGCCTGGCATCCAGTCCAAAGTCTGGATTGTTTGGCCTCCCGAACGCTCGCCTCTATTCTAAATTGCAATACCAAACCCCTTCCACTGCCAAGCACAATTCACCCAACTGTCGGAAGCCACTGAAAATCAGATATTTGGATCAGTCTGGTTTGTGGTCATTTGTGGCACTTAAAGCATTCTCAAATCCCAAAAGCTTATGTTTTCCAATCCAACCACTCATAAAACGTCCACTTTTTAGAAATTCTTGATCTAGTCTTTTATTATTGGTATTAACCTGATATGTAGGAGCCTTGGTTTTGTTTATTTGTTATATTGTGAGTGCTGGAGTTATTTAGTATTGTATACTATAGTTTACTATATATTGTGCTGGTTTAAGCGGTATGGACCACTTGTGGCAGAAAAAAATTGGGGATTATAATATTTATTAGTCGCATTTCCTTTTATGAATTGTGGTTATTACTATTAAGTTTACATGTGGCCAAATATTCCTGCGGTTTCTGTGCTCATTCTTCTGCTGTTTCTGTGCTCATTCTTGTGTGCTTCTTATCTGTGAAACATAAGATTTATTGCCCGCTTCATCTTTAATATTCATCACTGCGCTGTAATTGAATTGGATGAATTTTCCACAAAATGAATAGCAAGTAGAAGCGGAGATACTAATTTAATAGGCGCACAATTTCTAGAAAGAAAATAAACAATGAAAAACTAGGGACATAATCATTTCAGATGGAACAATAAAAAGTGTCCTTTGAAAAAAAAAAATATAACATATTTGTCAAATCTGTTGCGTCGTTTGCCTTCTAACAGTTGATATTTAAACACCTCCTGTAGAAAAATAGGGGGTGAGAGCTATAATTCATTAGATTCTGGTATGCATTTCAGAAAATACAAACTTACTATAAGCAGCTATAAAAACACAAGAAATAACTAAAACAACAAACCCACTACAAATGATATTTTTTGGTGATGTGGATTTTTTGGCCAAATGGTTATTTTAGGGAGATTTTCCTTTTTGATCTAGGCATGAATCACAGACAGTGAAAGATTAATCCAGAAAGTAGGTGACACTCTGGCAGAAAAACGCACTTTTGAGCTCGCCATTGGCAACAGCTTCATCTCCTCTGTTCACCAAGTTCACGGTCTGGGTGTTATCCTGGAGTCCTTCCTATCTTTCGGCCTATGTCAGCTCCTTCACTCAATCCTGCCGCTGTCATCTCCATAATATTACTTGATTTAGACCCTTCCTCACCACTAATGCCATCCACTACCTGATCCTCTCCCACCTTGACTATTGCAATCTCTTCTTTTCTCCTTCACCTGTCTCGCTCACCTTCAGTCTAAAGTCCACACTAATCCTCCTCTCTCTTCAGTCCTCCTCCGTACCCCCTCTCTGCAGGCACTGCACTGGTTTCCCCTCCACTACAGAATTCCAGATCCTCACACTTACCTACTAATCACTCACACTCACCTATCCGATTATCTCTTAGCCAATGGATTTTCAAGCAATCCATCAAAACAGATTTTCTTCTGGAAAATCTACCCCTCCTCCCCAACCCCCCTACTCTTCCACTTCCCATCAAACCCCCCTTTATTCCTCTTAGCATGCCTCTTTCTTGTCCCTTTCCTATAACCCTACCCTTACCCTACACTCATACAGTTCTCTAGCCCTCTCTCCCCCGCCATGAGTTTCCTGTTAGTCTCCCCTTACCCTGTAGTTTGTAACCTCTGTATCCCCCTTTCCTCTAGGTCCTCCAGTCTTATCTCTGGCCCCTCTGCATTGATACTTAAACAATTACGTATTATTGTCTTGCTGTCAACTTTGTGTCATCACCTGTACCTCAATGTATACCGTGTTTATATTTATGTTTATTAAATATTTATATTATGTCTATGCTTGTATTATTTGTATGACGCTGTAGACACTTTGTGATGCCTTATAAATAAACATTTGTACTGATGGACCTGATCCAGACCTTTACGGATCTGCCTTATGCCACCCATACTTAATACCCCCTTTGCTCCTTGTGGGGTTTAGGCATGGCACAGTACCCCCTTCCCCAGGACGGATCTCTTTGCATAGGAAATTGTGCACAGGCACACTTCTAACATTAAGGCTAATGTACGCAAGTGGCTTGCGTAAGTCACTGTTGTGAGCCGCCGCGATCACATGGTAGTTAGGAGCAAGTTATCCCTGTTTTTGTTTAGCAACCGGGATCCTCACATTCATTGGTGACAATGGTCACATGTCCCCCACACATAAGCGCCTTTCCTGCTCATGCTGCCCATTGATACAGTCAGGATGTCCACCTATCATGGCAGGGGGCTGGTCCAGTCAGTGCTCACTGATTGGACAGCCTCCCTTTAAGTAGCCAGGAGGGACTTCTCTTCCTTGCTGGTTATAGCGTTCTCCATGTTGCCCAGCTCTATGTGCCTGTTGTCAGTGTTAGTGCTAGTGCCTGTTCTCTGCTTTGTTCCTGCTGTGTTTCTGCTCTCTTTCTCTCTCACTCTCTGTTTCTCTGTCTATTTCTCTCTCTCTCTCTCTCTCTCTCTCTCTCTCTTTGTCTCTGTGTTCTTGCTTTCTACCCTTTGTTTGGTGGTTTCTTCCTTGGTTGCTCCTCTTGTATTCCTCTGTTTTCCCTTCCCTTGATCCTAGCCTTTCCTTCCTGTTATTTGCGCTCTCTGCCCTTATTATGTGGGTCCCTTCTTGTGTGCCTGTGTTTCCCTGTTTGTTTGTCATCATGTCCATCACAGGTGGGTTCTCTCCTAGCTTCCAATCCGGTGACGGTCCTTTTGGATTCCTCTGTCCAGGAATCCTTGCTGGTTACTCCACCTCCTTCTGTTCCCAGGGATTCACAATCGGGGGCTGCGACCTGCAATTAGCCTGCAGGCAAGCCTGTCCCCACCATCAGGGGCTCCAGTGAACACCTGACCTCTGGTGAGATTCCGCGCCTCATTGAGTGTTTCCCAAATGTCCCCTATCCCTAATAGTTTAAAATTCAACAGGAAATGGATCTGTGGTGAGTTTAGATCCTGTGAAACTGTTCTAATGGTTTAATATTTTTATAACAGGAATATCTGACAAAAGTCTATAGTGCGATTTTGAGGTTTTTACATCATCCATTTGTAACCAGATAAATAGATAATCGATACGCCCCGCAATATGATCCATTCCACCAGGTACAAAATAATCTGTTCCTGAGCTTCAGACAATCAGTTACTATGGTAACCACCAGTGTTGGAGAAAAATGTTTTTCAAACATCAGTTAATGCATTAAAACCAGGTGAGTGACAGTTGGAAGCTCAGGAGTGGAGTATTGTGAACTTGATGGAATGGGTCATGTTGGAGGGTATATAAATAGGCGGCACGATTGAAATTGGTTTGAGATAAGCATTTAATGCCAGAAGCTATAATCAAGCCCTAGGTTTTTCCCATAGGCCTTGACAGACTAAGATTTGAAAAAATGAAATAAAAGCAACAGTTCTAATATGTAAGATGGATGTGGGACATGCACATGTAAAGACATTTGTGAGTTAAAGAGAAAACTGTTATCTGGAGTCTTCCAATTATAGCGTCTCACATGTGTCCACGTTGAGTGACTGATCTGACAACAGTCCTCATGTCAGCCAATCACTTCAGTGTGATGTGTCACTTGTGCTAGCATAGGAGAGTAATCGCTCTCATGCAAATTACAGCAACTCGCTGTGCTCTGATATCTTGTTCCTCGTTGTAAACACAGATATGAGAACAGACAGAACTTCGGATGGGTTATGGGGCAAGTTGCGGTACCCTTTTCACCTGGTGCACGATCATTACTGTCCCCAGAAGTGGATGTGCAAAACAGGAACCACTAGCTTTGGAACACGCCAGGCATCTGACAGCGCTAAGCTCAGCTCCGTGAGTGCTGTCTATAAACAACTGCGGCTGACAGCTTTGCTTTGTCACCAGGAGGTTGTCTCTCCCAACCAGCCAAAGCTGCTTCCAAGGCGAAACGCGCACCAGAGTCTGTTCCGGAGTGCTCCGGACTTTTGCTTCCTCTTTCGGTTATGCTCACATAACCCTGGCTCTCTCACCATTTAGAGAGAGGGAAATGCTCTACACTATTTGTTCAGGTCAAAATTTTCTTACTTTTTCATTCGTGTTTGAGTGTGTTAAATAGGGATTGTATACAAGATTGTAAAACTTGCTCTAAGCAACAGATATGTTGTATATGTAACTATTGCCTTTGTATGGCACTGCGGATACCGCATGGCGCCTTTTAAATAAACGTTAGTAACAATAAGAATAATGAGCAGCTCTGCCTATTGTTGTGGAACATTAGAAGGTGCTTGCGGAGCCAGTGACAGGCAAGCATGGAGCAAGAGGTTAAACAGCAATAGACAATCCCTACTGCTGCGTCTGTCTGTATGACTGTCAGGCTGAGGCAATGAAGCCCCCCCGAGTACCCCGCTTCTTTCCCTCCACAGGAAGCACAATCTTTTAGTTTGCAGGGAGGCGCCGGACTCCCAAGCACCAACCTTGGGCTTAGACACATTGCCTGGTACCATGAAATGTGTATCTGTCTGCCTGCCGACAGGCGCCATATTAAAAACTTTACAGGAGTTGGAGCAGTTGCTTCCCGTGCACCCCACTGTCTACATCACTGAGTCTGGCTGGTCAACATAGCTAAAACCATTGAAAACTTAAAACAGGAATTTGTGGGTTGGGGTCGTCCAGGGCCAGCCCTAGGCAATATGGTGCCCTTGGCAACATTTGGTTGGTGCCCCTAGCAGAAAAACATATATATACATTTGTTTCAGTGTGCATTGCTGTATTTTGCTGCCTGCTTTGGATATCTGAGATAGTTAAATATTTAATGCAGGCAATAAGATGCAGCAATGCATTAGCTGCCTGCCCTGTTATTCGGCAGC
This sequence comes from Limnodynastes dumerilii, assembly GCA_011038615.1. NCBI lineage: Eukaryota > Metazoa > Chordata > Amphibia > Anura > Limnodynastidae > Limnodynastes > Limnodynastes dumerilii. Next base: position 284,976 of record WWET01000481.1, read on the forward strand.
TGAAGGGCCGCCCGCAGAATTTCTGGGGCCTGGGACACACCAGTCAAGCCCAGCCCCCGTGTGATGTCATCGGTGATGTCACATGGGCGGGGCCCCGCAGACTGTCTGGCCGGTGTGCAGGGATATTCTTCCCTGCACATTGGCCCTGAAACTATGGCAGACAGTAGTCCCAGCTGTCCCCCCCCCTGATGGCGGCCCTGTCGTCACCGCTCTGCTATACCAGGGAGAGGAGCTGCTACACATGTGCTGGGTTTCCTATACTGCCCTGGGGTGGCCCCCCCTGACAAGATGGCGCTATACTGCCTATAGCTAGGGCCGACTGGTGTCGTTTCTACATCTCTAACGCGAGCAAAGCATAGAATTTGATGGCTTTATATACATTTTAATAAACACAAAGGACCTGAGCCAGACTTAGTAACGATAGTGACGTGCAAAAGTCTGGCTGCGAGAGGGCACTGCGCATGCCTGATATTACACATCAGAACTCGGATCGTGCTTAACTGGTTTACATACAGTCAGTGATCCGTATGATAAGGCGTGACATCTCTTCGCAAGGCCGACTGTACGCATTGTGGGCGGTGCGAGGCATTTAAATGGCACAGTATGAGCTGCGTACGACAAGGCGTTACGTATGCCCAGAGATACGCAAGGAAAAGCTCTGAACACGTAAGTCAGCTGAGTTACGTGTGTGAGAGGGGAGAGCATCATCCTCTGGCGTGCGTAACTGAGGCGCGCTTGTGTACGTAAAATGATCGTAAGTCTGGATCAGGCCCTAAGTCTGTGGCTCATGGTAGCGCTCATGAGGTCCGTAGTTACGCTCCCTATATGGCGGGTATAAAGCCAGCGTATGTAACGTCGCAGATGTTCCCAGACGGGACTTAAGCAAATGACTTGTCTCCTGTCGGCCGTAGTTAAGGATCCGGCCCATTGAATGGGGCATTTGGTCTGGTAAAACAGACTTTCATCTTAATGCTGATATTCCCTTCTAGCATGATTGTTACTGACGGGTGTGTGACATCCAGAATACAAATACTGCGCCTAATCCAGATGTAGACACGGGGCATGTGCTGTAGAAGCGTTTGTAAAAGTGGGGCGGTCTGCATGCAATACAAAAGCGCTCAGGCATACGGGCACACAGCGGCTAAGGTCACTGCAGTTACGCGCCTTAATATATTGCGCAAGAGTAGGGTAAAAACTGAAACAAATGAAAAAATAATAGAGAAAAATGTTTAGGATTATTTTTAGCACTGTATATTTTAAAAAAACCAAAATGAACATAATACTTCAGCAGCATTTTCCTTTATGGCAGGGTTGCCAGCTCCTGAAATTTGGGTAGTTTCCCGCTATCCCGGGTAAGCCTGCAGATCTGCCGCATGTCCTGACCCCCTATCAATGTCTACTGTAATCCCTAGAGTTACTAGGGATGAGCGGGACTTGATGATGCCATCAAGCCCCGCCCAACCCCTGGAACACTAGCGATTATAATTGTGATTAACAGGGGGCGGGGCTTAAAACATGATTTGTATAAATTGCCTTGTTAAGCCCCGCCCCTTTCAGAAATCTATGGCTTCCCTCCGGGATCTCCCAGAGGGAAGCTTTAAAAAGCCGGCAACCCTGCTTTATATATAAACTTGGTGCTGGTGCAAATATCCTCGGTTCCGTGTAAACTTGGTGCTGGTGCAAATATCCTCGGTTCCGTGTGGGTCCACTTCTGGGTCGGGTGCACTTGCCTTGGCCACGCCCCTTATTGTACAATGACTACATGACTCCTCCTCTGCAATCCCTCGATACACCCTTCAGAGGGCAAGCTCCCTGCATCTCCAGTTACTTTAGGGTCTGTTTGGGCCGTAGTTGTCTGCTCTTCTGGGCAACATTTGCTCAGCTATACGCCAAGCCAGATGGCGTACACTCACCTCTGGATCGAGCCCACTGATTCCACAAATGCCGTTCAATTATATGTTATTGTACAGTTTCTCATGATTTGTCATTTTAATGAAATGGATGCCAAAGAATGCTAGCAAAATCAAGACATAAGTGTTTTTATAATATATACTTTACCAATAACAGAAGAAAATAGCATACAATATGTAATGTAAACAAGACAGAAGCGCAAGGTCACTGTCTAATGTCTGTAATCATTTATGGCAGGTAGGAATAAAATAGGCAATGAAAACAATTTGTTTTAGGGCATCTTTAGATAAATGAGGGCTTAGGGCCAGATTTACTAAGCTATGGGAAAGGAAAAGCAGAGATGTTGCCCACTGTGACCAATCAGATTCTAGCTGACATTTTCTAGTATGTAATAGGAAAGTGGGAGCTAGAATCTTATTGGTTGCTATGGGCAACATCTCCCCTTTTCCTTTCCCGCAGCTTAGTAAATCTGGCTCTTAGTATTTTCTCACATTGGGACTCACTTAGAGACTTATTAAATGATAAACGGCAAATGACTCATCAGACACCACCCATACCACACACTATCCTAAATAAATACACGGACACCAAAGCTGCGGTTAATAAAGGGCACATGGTTTATTTAAAGTAAGTAAGGGCCAACCGCTTAATTGAATGACTTGGACTATAATTTAGTAGCTCCGTAAATCAGTGTTAGGTGGCTCAATAGCAGATGGGGGGTTCAGCCTACACCCCCAACCCCAACTATACCATCCCAACAGAATGTCTATTGACAAAGGCGCCCCCTCCAGACCGGTCTTCCAGCAAAAACACCTTAACATTATTCCCATTCACACTGCCACCCCGGCACCTGGAAGGTGGCAGCTCCTAATAGGACCCCACCCCGTTGGGGTTTGGCATTCTCGCAACGATCCCGGGTTGTGTTAGTTGCCAGACCGGTCTCCCCACCTTCCCCCCAAAATCTCTCATGCACCAACACCCCCATTTTTGCTGACCCCCCACTGCTAATGCCCCACCATGCACCGGCTGAAAAGCAAAAGTTAAACTTATAACAATACTTTAACACAACATATACTAAGGGAGGGAGAACCTTCCGAAGGATGAGACCCTAAGACCCACCCATCCCTTTTAAACTCATCTAACCAAACCTGCCCACAGCCCCACTACAACCAACCCTCTACTACCCATACCTTATTATCCCACCCTCCACCCAACCCCACTTTTAGATTAACCCCTTATAGGCTGAGTGAGTGTCTGATGACTATGGGGCCTGGTTCTCTTTTTCTTTACATATAACTTCATACAATGAAATGCGAGGAAGGATTTGAGGAGGAAAAAGAGCAAAAAGAAAGAAAAAGAGGTGAAGTTATCCAATTTTGAACATTTTGTGAACTCTTTCTGATAGAATAAGGAGAGGGAATAAATGTTTATTGATTTAATTTAGCGCCTTGATTCTAGGGTTACGTATTTTTATTATGTATTTATGTATGTGTATATACTTATGTTGATTACCTTAAAACTAAAGATAGTAGTTAACAGAATACTGTATAACTAAAGATGAAATTATAAGATATTTCTTTATACTCTAAGCACCTTGCAGAAGTACAAAAGGAAACTGCTTAATTCTGTAGTTGTATATCCCAAAACAATTCTAAAATGTATTGTCTACCAATTTTTGGGGATGTACAGTATGTTATTGGTTGGCGAAATGTGTCATTGTTTGCATGTTACCAAAATTTGTGTAACCTTTTGTCTTCAATCTTTAGACTGATCACAATTTAATTTTATATGATTAAAACTTATATAACAGTACCTTAGCATTCATGGTTTTGCTCTGGTCTACACTTGCGCCCGTTTTGACCTTACTCTCATACTCTGGATCAGAGTAATTGACCTATATATTCAGCTGGAAGTGTTGTCGCTGCACCCTGATTGCATCTGGTTTTACTGTTTCTCTCAGACCCTTGTGTTTCAGGGAGGACTTCATAAATACCAGCCTTCCCTGCATGTCGGGCCGCTGTTAATCATTCCTGCAGGTCTGCAGCGCTTCACCAATTTGTGACGTCCGACGGCGCAATTTGCTGAGCGGTGGAATGCGCCGTTGCTAGGCTAGAGAACCAGCGCACCAATAAGGGTGAATAGATGAGAAGAGGAGCTTTTCCTTCTTCTCATAGAAGAAAATGACAGGCACCAGAGCAGCCATTTTCACCAATGAGAAGGGGGGGGGGGGGGGGGGGCCTTTCAAG
>WWET01000481.1:289143-301804 GCA_011038615.1 Limnodynastes dumerilii
GTGGCCATTTAATACCCCTGAATGTAGAATTGTTTCTGCGATCGATTGCTTCTTCCCTGAAGCAAAAGCCTAAGCACCCTAAACTTTTCCTTGTCCTTACCCTAACCCTCCCCTTCCATTACTCTAATCCTCCCATTCCACTACTCTAACCCTCCCATTCCATTACCCTAACCCCAACACTCTCCTCCCTGCAGCCTGGCCCTAAGACTCCCATCCCTGCAGCCTAACCCTAAGACTTCCCTTCCCGCTGTCTAACCCTAAGACTCCCATCCCTGCAGCCTAACCCTAAGACTCCCATCCCCACAGCCTAACCCTAAGACTCCCATCCCCGCAGCCTAACCCTATGACTCCCCTTCCCTGCAGCCTAACCCTAAGACTCCCTTCCCCACAGCCTAACCCTAAAACTCCCCTCCCTGCAGCCTGACCCTAAGACTCCCATTACCGCAGCCTAACCCTAAGACTCCTCTACCCACAGGCTGACCCTCACCCTAACCCTCTCCTTACATTACTCAAACCCTAATTCTCCCCTTTTAATTACCCTAACCCTCCCTTCCTCAGAGCCTAACCCTAAAAGTCCCCGGAGAGTGTTACTCACCTCTCCGGTCGGGTCGCGGCAGTTGTGGTGGGTCCAGGGACTTCTGATGCGATGGGTCTGGGGATTTCCAAAAAATGAATGGGAAGTATGCCGAACAAACAAAAACTAAATTCGGAAATTAGCTTTTGGCTGTCTTTACTTCTAAAAGAACCCTCGCTTTGCGGCAACTCTGTCCATGAACATCACATGGGGTGGAGTGGCGTGGCCAGTTTAAGGGGCCAGCCCTGGGTATAACTCATGGTAAACCTATAAAAGGATGTCATTTCTATACACATTTTGCTGCCACTTTACTGCGACATCTCTCATGTCACTCCATGCTACGTGACTCTGCAATAGACAGCCCATACATATTCTCGCTTGCCATCAGAACCTCATCCTGGCTCCCTTGACGTCTATCAAGCGTGAAATGTCCGGTGGAGAAATGAGCAGCACAGCGGCTGTCACCGCAGACCACCAGCAGTAGCGGCAGGGTGACATAAATTCAGTGTTTAGACACATTGAAGAACTATCTGGATCCAATTCTATAAATATAAGAAGGACGAGTGACCTTGGAAGTTTTAGCACTTTAGGGATTTGATAAATTCCAGTCATATGAAAGGCAGCAATCACTAAAAAGAAATGTGGGTTTTTTTTTCAATATTACCATAATATTAGGTCATGTTCTGAAAAATAAAAAAGAGCAGAAATACGAAGAGATCAAATATTTTCTCTGCATTTACCTCCTTTATGGCCTTTAGATTTGCCACAGTTGTGGGCTCAGCTTTTCCTGACCCTTTTGTTCCCATCATTCTGTTTGGGGACAAAGATATGGGCACCAGCAGAATTATGGTTAAAACATAGAAGCATAGAAAGTGACGGCAGATAAGAGCCACATGGCCCATCCAGTCTGCCCAGTTGTTTATTTAAAACTATACTGACCCTAGACCCTATTTACCTTCAATTTAGTTTGAGATTTAGGATATCCTTACATTTATCTCAAGCATGTTTACACTGTTCTACTGTGTTACCTCTACCCCCTCACATGGGACACTTATCTATCACCCTTTCAGTGAAGTCATCTTTCTGCACATTTCCTCTGAATCTACCACCCTCCAGTTTATATTCATGCCCTCGTTTCTATTACACCTCCTCCTTTGAAAAATGCCCCCTCCTCTAGCCGGTCTCAACCCTTGATATATGTGAAAGCTGCTATCATATCTCCCCTCTCCCTTCTCTGCTCCAAGCTATACATGTTTAGTTCCTCTAGCCTTTCTTGGTATGATTTGTGACACATTCTTTGGACCAAAAGGGGGGGAGGGGGGCACAGGACCATTGCCCCATCACACCCATCACATAGGCACAGAATTTCTGTCTGGGCAATTTCAAAGTTACAGACTGACTGTGCTGCAAGTAGAGAAGAGCTTAACTCTTAAGAACTGCTCAACACAAAACACGCCCCCTCTGGCAGAGCACAAGACCCCCCCAACTTGGCACAAGACCCACCTTCTCAAGCTGAGCACAAGACACGCCCCCTCTGACTGAGTAGGAGACACGCCTCCTCTCGTTGAGTACAAGACACACCTTCTTTGGCTGATTATAAGACACGCCTCCTCTGGTTGAAATGGATGGGTTGGAGGGACTTAGTCAATGTACAGGAATTATATGCCAAAGCAAGTGCGATTCAGGGAAAAACACAGACGTAAAAAGGACTGTTTAGATAAAAAAAAAAAAAATTGCATCAGCCATTTGGGCAGGTAGCTGCATTGTGTGCAGTTGCTGTGGGCCTGCACGCTACTTACCATAATTGCTTTCAATCCAAATGTGTGTTGTGTGCGCTTTTGGATCAGACGTAGCCCGCCACACTCTTTATAACGCATCTACGGCTCGTATTTGCACGATGCGCTCCAATTTGCGGGCGTCTGTGGATCTGTTATTGTCAGACTTGGAAATGTGAGTTTACAGCCATTTATTCCCACAAGAACAGACTATTACCATACTCTCCAACATGACCCATTCCATTAGCTACAAAAAAACTCTATTCCACGGTTTACAACTGTCAGTTACTATGGTAACCACCTATGGTGAAGAAGCAAATCGTTTTTTTAAATATCATTGAATTAATTTAAACCAGGTGAGTGACAGTTTGAAGTCCAGGAGCAGATTAAATTGTACCTAATGGAATGGGACATGTTGGAGGGTCTGTATTACCCCTTCCATGATTAACTCATTAAAGTCCAACAGAGGGGTTAACAACCCACATATTTATGTATCATATTTATGTATGTATCTCACACTCTGTTCTCTCTTACAGCACCCTATCCTCTAGCCTGGAGGGCACAGCATGCTCTTACTCCTACCACTGGTAGCAACACAACTCCTTGGTCAATGATGCGCAGCTCGCCCGAGGCAGGTAAACAACAGTTTCCTATTCTATTCTTACAGTAATGATTATTCTCTGTAATATTCATTTTGAACGCTCCCTTGCTCATACTGCTATGATTGTGATGCTTTAAGCTTTTTTCTTCTTGTTAACCTTTTTGTGTTTGTCTGTGTAGTTTAAGTGCATTAGGGTAGATCCAGAAGCTCCGCTTGCAATCCATTTACTAGCGTAGCGTATTTTCGCGTGCATACCTTCTATACACTCCCCTAGGCACACCCCTTGAATGTACGTACTTTGACCGATTTCCGCTTTTCAAACCCTACCTTAACTTTTGGCAGCGTAACCGCTCCTGTCCGCACACGTGCGTATAGGCAGCGCGGAGTTACGCCGCTTAGCACGGCCATACTGTACGATTTAAATGCAAACCCCCGCCTACATTGCGTCATTTAAGCGTACTTTTGGCTAATGTAAAATTGGCACGCCCCCCTCGAACGAATGTACGCGACTGATACGTGAATGGCACATACGCTCACAGTTACGTGAAGTAGCGTATGATCTGTCGTGTGCATGCAAAGAACATACCAATCCGTAAAAAATTACATATCCGCCAGGCGTAAATTCGCACGGAAGCGTTGTTCTGGATCTGCCCCATTGTATGCAGAATAGAACCATTTATTTTTGTACTGTGTTATTACAACAGAGGAGGCTGATTACCTGTACAGATGTGAAATATGTTGAGATGATCATATGAGCTTTCTAATATCTTGCTTATGGGTTTTAAACTTTTTATGTCACCTTTTGTTATCGAACCAATTATTGGATTGTTTATGAGCATGTGAGATTTTTATGACCACCAAAATTCATAAAAGCAGCTCTGATTTGGTAAATCAACCATGGATGGCTTACCTCACTGGGGGACCCTGGCCTCCTCTAAGTGCCCAGAAGGCATCTATAGAGGGGACCCCAAAAAAGTTGCTGTAACAGTGCCCCAAATTCTGCCTGTCTTTGATGTCAATCAATCAGTGATTGGAGCATTTGTGGGCGTTTCGTGTAGTAGTTGGTCAACAATACAGCTGTTTACAACTTTTTAAAATCACCTTCTGTAACTAATTGCACACATCTATTGATCTATACTGTGCATTACCCGGCTAACGACTGGTGTGATGCTAACAAGGCACACATCACACAGGTGAGCAATGTTCAGCATGCAGCATACATGCCATGAGAATAGCACAAACAGTCATGTACTGTCAATAGTCTTAGGGCCAGATTTACTAAACTGTGGGTTTGGAAAAGTGGAGATGTTGCCCATAGAGACCAATCAGATTCTAGCTGACATTTTCTAGTATGTAAATTGAAAGTGAGAGCTAGAATCGGATCGGTTGCTATAGGCAACATCTCAACTTTTCCTTTCCTGCCGCTTAGTAAATCAGGCCCTTGGTGTCTTATTTGCCTGCCATTGGATAAGACTGTACTCGTGTAAGCAGATTTTTTTTATTGCAGTTGAATTTTATGCACTTTGATGATGCAATTATACTGTACCTGAATATTTTCATTAGAACTTTTTTTTAGGGGGGAGGGGGTTTCCACTGAAATCATTATTGGACTGAGGCACAGGGAACATATGCAAATATGTTTTTATGACTCATTGGCGAATGCTGACAAGACAGTGGCGAAATTACTGGAGGCAATGGAAGCGCTGAGCTCCCGGCACTTTTTCATTGTCCCCTCGGCAGTCTTTTGTCTAGTGTCTCCAGGGTGAGTCTCTGTGTCCTCCGCAGAGGACTGGACACCTGGGCTTAAGCAAAGGGAGGTTACATGCAGACGTCTCCTCTCTGCTAAGTCCACTCCCTTCTCCCTCATATAGGGCTCTATTTATGGACAGCGCATAAATCTGGGGAGTGATAGTGATCCGGGCTTATCATATCGTGAAGTCATAATGTCAGGGGGGGGCAACAAATGTTTGCCTCTGGGCGCCCTGCAAGAACTTACGCCACTGAGTCAAGACTTACCACGTCTTGCGATCAAAGCAGCGGTGTGTAGTGTTCTGACACTGGGTTTGTTTGGGCCACCCTGGGTATATTTATGTATGCTGGATGGGATTCAGATTACCCCAAAACGGGTGTTTTTCACTCACACCCACCATCGCTCACGTACGCTAGTGGTAGGCAGTGTTAGGTTCCTTACACCCTGCCCAGACATTCCAGCCATCCTATTTTCATAGTTGCCAATGTCATCAAACCTCACTCATCCCTTGTAACACTCAGGGCTTGAGGTAGTGATTTCCATTAAATCACTGGGTGAAGTCTGACTTCTCACACTTGCTCAGTGAGTATTTATTCCAGCTCCTCACTGAGCAGAGTGTTGGTCATTGTTATTGCTGTTGCCACACATTAACGTGTTTGTTACAGGATCGTTCTTTCTACTTGTGAACGCCTCAGATCTGTTTCCACCAATAGCAACGCGTTTCATGCACTGAGTACAGATGCTGCAGCCATTGTCTGTGCAGGTTGCATGTCTGTCACTGTTACGTTAACCAATCACAGGGAGCAGCAGCAGAGTCCCCTGTTCATGCGTTTTGCATTTGCTGCCAGATACAGGACTTTGTAGCCATAAAACAAGATCATGTGTAGTAACTTTATTTACACAAGCTACGTAGGACTTAAGAACATTACGGCTTTGAATCACCATCACGTTAGTTCCTAATTTTGCCATTTACGCACACAACTACAAACCTTAAGCTAAGGTAGCCCTACAGCACTTGTAAGTCGGCCAAGAAGCTGAAAACCGAGGGCGTGTCAGGGGAGTCGGCATGCTACTTGTGTGCGCAAAATTAGGAACCTAAAGCCTTCTTATATCTGATTCAGGCCCATAATTTCTACATAAACATCTACACAAAAAAATATGTATTTAGTAGTATAAATAATTATATTATGTCTTTATGCATTAAACATGCTCTCTCCTCCGTTCTGTCTCCACTTTCTCCACCCTCTCTCCATGCTCTCCACTGTTATCTCCATGCTCTGTCCTCTCTTCTTTCTATGCTCTCTCCTCCCCTGTCTTCTTGCTCTCTCCTCTGCTCTGTCCATGCTCTCCCCTCCACTCTGTCCCTTCTCTCTCCTCTTCTCTCTCCATGCTCTGTCCTCTGTTCTTTCTATGCTGTCTGCTTTGCTCTGTCCATGCTTTCTCCTCTGCTCTCTCCATGCTCTGTCCTCTGTTCTTCTATGCTGTCTCCTCTGCTCTGTCTATGCTCTCTCCTCTGCTGTCTCCATGCTCTATCCTCCATTCTGTTTATGCTCTCTCCTCTGCTCTGTCCATGCTCTTTATTTTCTTTGTCCCTGCTCTCTCTTTCACTCTGTCCATGTCCTCTACTACAATCTGCCCATACTCTCCTTCATTCTATCCTCGGCCTCTCCTCTGCTTTCCTCATGCTCTCTCCTAACTCTGTCCATGCTTTTTTCTCTGTCCTGTCTATGCTCTCTCCACCGCACTGTCCCTGCTCTCTCCTTTGCTCTCTCCTCTGCTCTGTCCACGCTGTCTCCTCCGCTCTGTCCCTGCTCCTCCAGAAGCCAATCGGTTAACCCTACTGGCACTTTAATGTCCACAGATTAACTGTTGCCACTCCAAATAACAAGCTCACATACCACACCTGTAGTATTATTAATAATAATAATAATAATAAGAAGAAGAACAACAACAACAACAAACAACAACAACAACAATACCAAAAAATTATATTTGTGTATTTTGGTCATTTTAGATTTCATGTTTTATTTTAGGTGAACCTTGCCATGACATACATAGTCTAATGTCTTATTTGTTTTACTATTATTCTCAGCAATCATAGGACAACCCATTGTATGGAACATTTTATACGTATACACAATCCTGACTTCATCAAACTGAGAATTTTCTTTACAAGATGGAAAACATTTAATAAACAAGTTCTCATTTAAATGTTTTTCCCCTCCTGGACACTGGCTCTCCTTTGTCTCTTCCGTTGTTTACCTTGGAACGGTCTGGTTTATCAGGGCACGCTTCCAGTTCTTCTTTTATTGAATGTCTTTTAAACAAATACAACCAGCATGCAAAATTATGTAATGGATTTTATGATATTGGATATTCCCAATTTGCATCTGTTACTGATGAACACAGGCTTATGTTCCAAAGAGAATACAATAAATGGCATTAATTATATGCATAGTACAATAAAACAAAGCTAAGAAAATGGGCATTAAAGAAAGGGACAAAGAAAAGAGGGCAGGCATGATTGTCTGTATCTAAGGTGGCCACTAGAGGGCACACACAGAAATAACAAAATTTATTTTTTGGGGAAAATATGTTGCTAAATAATGATGCAATATAATGCCTCTTATGGATGTTACCAGCTAACAAAATAATATATTTGTGGAATTTCTTTTACCCACTTAGGATAAGAATTTACATTGATGCAGAATCGGCCACTTTTGGCTGACTCAATTAACATTAACAACAAATGACCCTGACGATCTTGAAAGGTTTAGTCCAAAGGTTGACAACTCTGGGTGTGGGAGTCACCTGGTGCTCTGGTTCCTGGTAATGGCACTTGGGATAAAGTCTTGGCTTGTAAGGTTAAATGTTTGGAACGAAAAGAGAAAAATGCTGCCAAAATAATTTAGTCTAAATTGTCTGTCTCTCTAAATTATTAGTGGTTATTAAGGGGAATGTTATCCTTTTAACGCAGTAACTTTCTACTTAGTGTGGAGTAGAGTCTTATTTGAACCCCTCACCCCACAATTTGGAAAAGATCCTGTCACTTAATACTGAAGATCAAGAGCAGTAGAGTGTTATACTTTGTATGTTATATAGTCCTCAATGCACTTCTTACAATATTAAGAAGTGGTCCAAATTCATTTCTGCCTTTTTATATCTATATGTGCAATTCAATAAATCTGAATTGGATTTTTTTAGACTTGTTGTCCCCATTATCCAGTTGTTACGATTCATTCAGTTTCCTGATTTCTGCATATTATGTTTCATTACTGCCAGTCACATGGCTCCTTTTAGCTTTTGCACTTCCTGGTTTAAACTCCTTGTTGCAGGCATTATCTTTCAGGTGCTACTCATTGCCTCGCTAAACTCCCTCATCACCTGGGGCCAGATTTACTAAGCTGCGGGTTTGGAAAAGTGGAGATGTTGTCTATAGCAACCAATTGTTATAAATATAAACACATAGGGCTGAATCCAGACTTAGTTAAGTGCTTGAAATTAGTTACTCCTGGGCTAATCCATGTTGATTTCAGGGTAGACAAGTTAATTGCATTCTTTGCATGCAGGGATATATCTTTGAATTGCTTACTGCACACAGATAGTAACCAGTATTACTGCGCATGCGTAGTAGAGCATATCGGAAAACTACGGCTGCATTTGCAATGTGGCCGGAGCTCTGCATACAGCTCACAATAACCACACATACTATAACCTCACATTACCACCTCTCCCCCTCATACTTTAACCCCCAAAAAGCTTTTATAAGTCTCTTACCTGTTTTTTCTTCTTCCTCACACTCCGTCCTCTGCGGCGCCTCTTTTTCTGTATGACGCTGACATCAGCGTCATGCAGCATCAGCGTCACGCAGCATCAGCGTTGGTGGTACACAAACACAGTGCCCGGACCGCTGCATCCAGGCACTGTGTATGTATTGCCATAGTAACACATACACAGTGCCCGGGTGCAGCAGTCCAGGCACTGTGTATGTGACAATACAGTGTCCGGGAATAATACTATTCCCGGATATTGTATTGTCTCCGGGAGAAAAGGGTCCTCTCCCTGGAGTCCGGGAGATCTCCCAGGATTCCGGGAGATCTCCCAGGATTCCGGGAGTCTCCCGGACATTCCGGGAGAGTCTGCAACCATGTTAAATATGACTCCCCTGCAATCAACATGGTTTAGCTCAGAAGTAACTAAGTTAAAGTACTTAACTAGGTTTGGATCCTGATTTTTTCAGGTGTTAGTGTGCATCTGGGCAAACCATATTACAATATAAGGGGGTGCAAATGATTGATTCATGCTATATTTATTGATATGTATATCTTAAGTATTGCTTATTGCAGACAAATACTAATCAGATTTAATTTGAAACTATGCATTAGAGTTGAGCAAGGAATGACAACCTCTCAGCTCTGATTCTCTTAGTACACTGGAAGTGATTATGTTTGAATATCACTTAACTCACCTATGCAGACAAGATTAGTAAATTCCTCAACCTACAGTATTTCTTAACATTATTCTACTCTATTTACTACTACTTTGCTACACAGTTTTCATTTCTGTTACATTAGTAATAAACCTCTTTTTATATACTGAAATGACCCTTAGTTCTGCTACTAACACTGCTGTGTGACTGGATCATACAGAGCACTGAGCACTTTTACTGGCTGGTCCATCGGTGTGTCTGTTTCCACAGTCTTGTTTGATGATTTTAAAATTGTAAAGCACTGATGGTGCTATATATAATTCCTGTTACCATATAAATAAATAAAAATAAAATAAATAACCTTGGGGAGAATGTAAACATCTGGAAGCATAACCCTTTTTTTTGAAGAGTGAGATTATGACTTTGGGTTCAAGTCATAATCCATAATCCAATACTTCTCTGGCGTACACATAGTGATTGTATTATATGGGTGTCAGCTAAACTGCTTCCAGTGTACAGCATTGACACATACATGCGATGTATCCCTTGTATAGGTTGCCTAATCAGTAGTTTGAGATGTGACAGTTGTCGTGATGTATCACTGAAGCAATGAGCTCTGACTTCATGAGTGGTTTGTAAACATGGTATTCAAAAAAGTTTTCTTTATTACGGCATTTCACTATGTTACATAAGTACATTTAGTTGTAAGTTATAGGGCACATAAATTGTTTGCAGATCCATCTCTCTCTCTCTCTCTCCCTCTCTCTCTCCCCCCTCTCTCTCTCTCTCTCCCTCTCTTCCCTGTCTCTTCCACTCCTTTTCATTTTCTTAAGATGTGCCACATTTCTAAGGAGACACAAAACAAGAGACTCTAAAATGTCTGTCTCAGCTCTGCTGGTTCTCACAACTCCAGCCTATTAAAGCAATTTATTTACCTCCTCAGCCTGGACAGAAAATCAATTCAGCAGAAACAATGTAACAGTAGGTGGAGCCATTACCATGTCAGATTGCTGTGCATTATTTACAATGCAGAAAATAATAACCGTCTTGTCTCAAGGTTTTCACCACTTGTGGCACAATATACAATGTCATTTACAATATAAATTGCATAAGCAGAGGCTATTTATATGCATATTTATTTCAATCCTCTGTGAAGGGAAAGGCAGGAATATTATCAGCCCACATCTGTAAATATGTGAGAGGACGCTCGTCATTTCCAAGGCTTTCCTGCTATAGGTCAATGAGAATCACAGCATAGACTCAGCCTTAACCCTAACTCGAATTCCTAACTCTAATACCTAACTCTAACCATCGGGAAAGCAGAGCAAAATCTATGTTTTTCTAAATTTAAATCGTGTCTAAAAAGATACAGGGCCAGATTTACTAAGCTGTGCGTTAGGAAAAGTGTCGATGTTGCCCATAACAACCAATCAGATTCAAGCTCTCACTTTTACTGTTACATACTAGAGAATGTCATCTAGAATCTGATTTGTTGCTATGGGCAACATCAGGGGCGGAACTACTATTGGTGCAACAGATGCAACGGCACCAGGGCCCATGCTGATATAAGGGACCACAGCCATCATCACCACACCGCCGAAGCTCCACATCGGGTTACCTGGGATATCATCAGGACCAAAGCATATTTTCGGGGCCCACAATTGGCTAGTTCCGCCTCTGGGCAACATCACCACTTTTCCAGACCTGCAGCTTAGTAAATCTGGCCCACAGTGGACGCATCAGTTTCGTTATAGCCATACTTTTTTCCTATGTATGCAGGAAGCTTTGGTGCATTAATCGCTTTTCGTGCTCGCTCATTCTCTCTCCGGTCCAGCATTGCAGAACTCTCATTCACCAAATACCAAACAACACTATTATGCCTGGCTCTGCCCCCTTCCTTGCCTCTCTTGAACGGCGCGGGCAGCTGCCGCTGGTGCAGGTGTTTTATAGCACCGGCGACATCTGCCAACAGAGACTTGGGCTGCTCTCTTGTGCTCTCTTCCAGTTCCGCAGATGGTCTTGTTTGCCTCTCTCTGCAGCACTCCAGAAACTCCCTTCCCCGTCCTCCTAAGTGCTGCTTTACACTTGTATTTCAGCACAAGTCATTTATCAAATTCAAACAATCTAACAGCAGCCATTTCAACATTAATAAACAAAAGCAGCTGTAGCCTCTTAGTTTCTTATCAGCATGAATGCACACATGGCGGCTCCTTTCTTTTTATGCCGTCGCTTTCATTTTGCACGGCATAATATTTAGAATAGTAAATAAAAGGAGAAATTTAGTGCGTTCGCCCAAACAGCCACATTCAGTATATTACCATTCACAATACTGAATTTGTTTCCATAACAACTCCCTTTTATTTATTCCTTCAGACAGTAAATAGCAAACGAACAAACAGAATGAGAAAGAAGTGTTAATTACACGCCGGATTGTTGTGAATTGCTGTTTATTAAAAGTGAAATTCATTTTGTCGGGTGGCAAATGGAAAATGTGATCACAAGTTAAGTCTGGTGAGTGATTGAAGGATGAATAGAGCAGGCGTAATAATGCTGTAGTTTATTGAATGGGCTTTAACGGTATGGAAAATGCTGAAATTCATTTTTGCTAAAGACGCACCATTGTGATCCACAATATTTGCACCAAATACACCTTTACTGTAAGGCATGTTTGCAAACGATGTCTCCCAGACTGTTTATAAGACTCCAGGAATTCAGATTTACTAAGCTGCGGGAAAGGAAAAGTGGAGATGTTGCCCATAGCAACCAATCAGAGTCTTTGCTCTCACTTCCTATTACGTACTAGAAAATGTCAGCTAGAATCTGATTGGTTGCTATGGGCAACATATCAATTTTTTCTTTCCCACAAATTTGTAAATCTGTCCCCTTGGAATCAATTTAAGATATTGTACAAGTTGTTCTTTTTACAGTGTTTCCATCAATTTCCCTGCTACTGATGTCAAGGTCAGTGGTCAGTAGTTGGCTGCTGCTTCCCTACTGCCACTTTTATGCAGAAGGACTACATTTGCTAATTTCCAGTCCTGCATTTTCCAGCACCTCTCTAAGCTCTTTAAGTATCCTAGGATGTATCCCACCTGATCCCATTGATTTGTCCACTTTTTATGAATACTTGCTCAGTTAAAGGCCCCAGCAGTTCCGGGCCTGGAAATGTAGTACTGGCTTTCCCCCCCCTGATGGCGACGCAGTCTGCGGAACAAAAGTTCCATTTTCAAAATACAGGCAGCCAAAAGCTTATATAAAAAAACGTACTAATTGTAAACTTACTTTAATTAATACATAATAGGTAGTATGCAAATGTATTTTTTGGCCTAATTACCCATTCATTAATTCGGAATATGTAGGTATGCCGCAGACCACTCACATTGCAGCAGAAGTCTATGGGGAGTATTAGGGTTTGCCTAAGGGTAGGGGAGTTTTAGGGTCAGTCTCTTGGGAGGGAAAAGTTAGGGTAATGGATAGATAGATAGATAGATAGATAGATAGATAGATAGATAGATAGATAGATATTAGATAG
>WWET01000481.1:361878-380795 GCA_011038615.1 Limnodynastes dumerilii
CGCCTGAATGTGGAGGGCACCTTGCAAATAATTCTTACCTGATGTGGAAGCGCTGTCCTTTGGGAATGAGCGGAGGTAACATTTGTTTGTTGATAACTGGCAGCCTTGGGAAATTTAAATATTAACACTGGATGATGAAAGGAATGAATAGATATTATTTCTATAATAATAGGCTGCGGTGTAGAAGATATGGGTGCGCTCTTATTGTTCTACCTTAATAACTTGCAATGCTCCTGATCCTGAATTAATAACAGGGTTGCCGAGCCTCCTGAAAAATCCAGGAGAATTCCGATAATCGGAAGTGCAGGAAAATCTCCCGCAAGTCCCGCCCTCCTGCCTCTTATTATAAGAATCCCTAGGGCCCGATTCACTAAGCTGCTGGTTTGGAAAAGTGGAGATGTCGCCCATAGCAACCAATCAGATTTTAGCTGACATTCTAGTATGTAAAACAAAAGTGAGACTTAGAATGGGGATTGGTTGCTATACACAACATCTCCATTTTTCCAAACCCGCAGCTTAGTAAATCTGTCCCCTAGTGTTGCTAGGGATGGGCGGGATTTGATGATGTGGTCACACCCACTTCCTGGAACACCATGAATTGCATTTGACAGAGGGAGGGGCTTAATGATGTGATTTGCCTAAATGGCAATAAGCCCTGCCCCTATGCAGACATCTATTTCTTTCTTCTGAGATCTCCTGGAGGAAAGAAATAGTAAATAGGTAACGCTGATTAATAGCGATATGCCAGTGCATCTCCAGCTGCGGAGGTCCGCTATTGGGTCACTGTGTGATCCTAATTACCATAAGTGAATTAAAATGAGAATCCAATAAATTACCAGAAGACTCCCCTTTCAAACTAGGCTTTTTGTCAACAGGAACCTACTTTAACATTTACACAACAGCCTTAACTTAAAATCAGGGTTGCCGACTTCTCAGTTCTTCCCTCTGAGATCTCCCGGAGGAAAAACCTGATATCCGTATATGGGTAGGACTTAATGATGCAAGTTATGCAAATTGTGTCATTAAATCCTGCCCCCTGCCAATCAATGCTGCAATTCACAGGATACGCCCCTTTGGTGCAGAGCCTTGAAGATTCTGGTTTGGGGGTGGGACTTAATGATGCAATTTATGCAAGTTGGGTCACTAAGCCCCACCCCTGTCAATCACTACTGTAATCCCTAGTATTTCAGTGGATGGGCAGGACTTGATGACATGATGATGATGGGTTTACCAGTTGAGTCGGCAACCCTGATATAAACAGATTAGCATTCGATTTGCGTTTAAGCCTACCTTGTGGGGGAGATTGTTAGCAGTGTTAGAATGTTTGAATTGTCCCTATGTTTGTAGTATACTTGTTGCGTGGTTCCTGAGCTGGTTCTTCGAATTGACTTTAAGCGAAAATGGGAGCTTTGACCAAATATGGTCATTTGTGGGCAGAACAGGGTGGAGTTTTGGGATTCTAAATTTTGGGAGCTATGGTTGTGTTGTGCATCCTAAAATACTTTGCCCCACATGGTACAAAGGGCCACAACCAGGGGTGTGCGATATGGGCAGTCACCTGGGGCGCAGAGCTAAAGTGGGGCACCAGTAATTAAATTTTTAAGGTTAAACTGTTTTACAAATTCCATTTCTCTTTATTTGCTCTGTGTTAAAAATGTCTAGCTACGGTTCTGGAGCCTCACATTCATTTTAATGTTTGTTATCAATTTTCTAACAAGACAATATAGAAAATGTAAAGCAGGGGCCTATCTGCAAGGGGCGCAGCTGCTATGGGGCTTGCACTTGCAATGTAAGCAAGCTTAAAGCTTAAAACGGCGCTTGACACTCATACATGGAGAGCCGAGCGCTGTTTTAAGCTGTCAGGAGAGAGAGAGATCGATCCCAATAGTGACTGGCTGCAGCGGGTTAAGGTTAGGGCTCAAGAAGGGAAAGGTTAGGGTTAGGCTGATGGACATGGGGGGGGGGGGTGAGGCTCAAGAAGATGAAGGCTTAGGAAAATGGAGGGTTAGGGTAAGGATAGGGCTAGGAAAGAAGGGGTAGATCCAGAACTAAGGACGCTAGCGTGACTACGCTAGCCGGAGACGTAAAAATGTTATTTTGCATGTACTGCGCATGAGCGGCAGGTTTTACAACACGTAATGCTGAACGTACGTACCAGACTACTATCAAGAGCGTAACTACGAACAAAGTGGTATGCTATCCATACGACACCCGTAATAACACTTCGGAAGCGGGTTGAGGCATTTAAACCGTACAGTATGGGTGTGCTTAGGCACGTAAGTACGTGCAGCCATTATGGTTATCATTATGCCAGCAATCGCCATTCAAATGTCGCACGATGGTCTGTCGCAAACCACACCCGGTTATTGGTAATTTTGCATGACATAACATTGTCCTTATGTAGTAAGTACCCGAAACTGCAGAACATTTTGTCTGTGCTGTTTAATATTATGCAGTGTCTACTTTTTGCTGTACACTTTGGTTCTAAATGAATTGAATGTTGATCAGGGGTGGAACGCGACAGGCTGGAGTCCCATAGAAAGGAGGTGGGGCCAAAGACTGGATAGGCAGCGCTGGGCCTGGGCGGGGTCAGGGTGGAGCTAAGCGGAACAGGCCCGATTGTGTAAATGAAGCTGTCGGCAGTTGATAGCTTATAACAGCACTTGGTATTATAAACAGCACTCAGCATTTATATGTTGAGTGCCAAGTATTGTTTAAGCTGTCAAGCACTGCACCTCTTATAGTTACGCGCCTGATGTTAAATCTATCGCAATATAGTAAATATTTTTACATAGTACGTGAATAATCAGTGAATTTAGGGATTTTCCCTGGTTTAATTGTTCTAATTTTTTATACTTTAGTTGAGTTAAATCTGAAGCATTAAAGGACAATTCATGCATGCCTCCACTGAGTTGAATGGCTATATTTTATTTATTCCTTTATTTATTCTCAAATATCAAGTTAGAGAAGTAGAGAGTTAAACATTTTTAACATGGAGCACATTAAACTCCCGGTGTGGGCGGGTGGTTACTGATGACACTCACCTCTAAAATTGGTGATTGGGTTCCGTCAGGATAGTGGGGAGGAGCTGTGGGAGAGGGGTATTTAACTCCTCCTAACTGGGAGATCAGCCTTTTTTTCTCCTGGATTTTCACCCACCCTCTCTCCCTTAAAACATGTGGTTCATGTGTAAATGGTCGTTGATTGGTCAATGGATGGCGGAAAGCAGGCATAGATTATAAGGGGTTTGGTTAGTTATTATATATATGGTTATATAGTTAGTCGGTTTATGGTGCATCTTTCTCTGGTTAGGTCTGTTAAGAAGTTACTGTGGGTAAATATCTTTGACCTATTGGAAGGCGTGGTGGTGACCTGACATAATGTTGTGATTATGCATGACTTCTCATTATTCCATTCATACCTGCTTTCTTTGGCCCCCATCAAAAATTTAAACTTAATGATTATTCAAGATCGTATTTTGGATCTTTTGATAGCCAATTAAATCAAATAGTAATTTCTTTAGTTCCCAATCAAGTTCTCGGTGTCTTTTATTCTTACTTTATGTTGCAATGAAGGTGAGTGGCGTTAGAGGGCCACACGGATCACACCTGGGAAGTTTATTTAATTATGCTGTATGCAGACGGCTGAAAGGCCGCATTTACGCAATCTACGTAAGAAAAAGATACATAGATAACGTAAAAAATGTACTACACATGCGCAGCAGGACAAAACACTAAACACCGGACGTATATTTTATACATTCGGTAGTCTCCATACGGCCCATTATAGCTAACGGTTCTGTGGATGGCAGATTCAACATGCACCGTTTTTTGTTTTTTTGGGGAAAATCTAATTATTATACTGTTGCCTCAGACTATTAAGAAAATAGAAAACAAAAATAAAATAAAGGGACAAGCTGAAAAGAACTTAGATGTTCTTCACTTTTTTTTTCTTTTCTACAAGGCCTACCAATTCCAGATGGCATTACTTTTGAAAATCACATAGCCTGTTAATATTATTAATCTAAATACGGGATATAGTATATGGCATTCTTGCACAATCACAACCAGCAACTTGCAAACAAGTCTGATTTTGCTTTGAATGCTAAACAAAAAATAGCAGGTAAAGAAGTACTAAAATGTATTAAAAATGCACGAGAGATATCAATATTGCCAGCCAAAATGATTTTTTTTTTATTGAACGATTGTACAACTTTTTTTTTTTAAAGAACTTTTGATTGTGGTTAGAGGCGGAACTAGTGAGTTGTGGGCCCAGGTGCAAAAATATGCTTTGGCTCCGATGATATCCCAGGTTACCCCGGTGGGGAGCTTGTGCGGTGATGACGGCTGTGGGCCCTTGTTGCTGCTAGCACCCTTAGTCTCATTTAGGAACTTACAGCAGAGTCTTCTCCCATGGAACCCTGACCTTGTTTACCTTCCTGAGTGGCCCCAAAAAATATGTGCCCCTATCTCTGTGTATGACAAGACACTGGTGACATGACCTTGTGAGAACCTCCAGCGTGACCCGTTCCATTAGGTACAAAATACTGACCCTAAGCTGTAATTGTCCGTTACTATGGTAACCACCTTTTGGTTTTTAAATATCCAGTTAATGTATTGTGATCAGGTGAGTAACAGTTGTAAGCTTAGGAGCAGATTATTGTGTACATAATGGAGGGGTGTCATGTTGCAGGACCTGCATTCTGCAACTGCATTCAACTTCCAAAACTTTTTATTTATTAGATTTAGATATATTGTAAATGTCACCCCTCCCTTCTGTCGTCCACAGCTGTCTCCCTCAGCCACACCCCCAGTTTACTTTCTCATCTCAGCCATGTCTGAGGGAGGAGGTGGAGGAAGGTGCTGTGTTATTTATTTTACTCTCTCCAGCCCTCTCTCTTGCCTGTGTGGCTGACAGAAATCAGCCTCTGCTGCTATTGGCTGACTTCCAGCCGGGCTGTTAGGCGATTGGCTGTCCGTGAATGCTTGTACGCGCTGATTGGTGGGTTGCACCGCTGCTTCATATTTCCACAAGCTCTTGCAATATACAGCTTGGATAAGCCCCTGAAGGTGGAGATGCAAGGTCTGTGTTACATTGTTCCATGGCTGGGTATGGCTAGCATTAAGGTGGGGATTGGGGCAAAGGAAGGGGTGCTGGGCGCAGCTGAGCTGGTGTTGGGTGATTTGGGCGGGGTGGCTTTGATCCCATGCTGTGTGTTTCTTGTAAGAAGGGTGGGCTTCACCCATCATGTCACAGGCTGCTCATGTGGGAGGGCACAGGGGGTGGGGGGCAGCCTCCTTTATGGTAATAATGCTGGGGGTTCATAGGAAGGCTATTGTTGCTGCAGAAGTTTGTGCATAAAGGAATGCCTGTAGGGTGGTGATAGACATGCCAAGGGCAGAGAGGGAGGCAGTGCCAGCTCACTACCCAGGGACTGCTCAGCAGATCTCCTTGCATTGCACTTTTGTGTGTGTGTGTGTGTGTGTGTGTGTGTGTACAGCAGGTTAATGAGCCAGATTCTCTTGGGACTTGTGTTTATATGTTAATATAATATTCACCTTCTGTTAAGCTATCATACCAAACCTGGGGGTTTAAAGTGCCTCCAATCTGCATCCAGGCAGTTTTGTGCAATGTGGATGGGATTTGGACCCTGGCAGCCAGTGAGTTAATCTCTTAGGCCCTTTGGCTTGTTTAAAAGCTGATCTCCTACATCAGTGAGTAAGGATATTATGATCAATGTCTTCCCATTACTCTAGCTTTGCGTGTGAGTTATGGACCTTATTCCTCTGCTCTTGGTGCTAGAGAGAAATCTGTGTAGCGCAGGATACGATTTCCTCCCCTAATATGTGCTGCTGTTGGTTTATTATTATGCTACACTCTCCTGGCTCAGTTTAATCTGCTTTAAAGCTTTTGGCTTTGTGGATCATGTGCTAAGTCTTATATCAGGTGTGCCGATCGTGTAAGAAAATGTATATGACGATATTCTTTGTATAGCGCTGGGTAATAAACGATAACGGCTAGAATTTTGGTCCATGGGCCAGTGAGGAGTTAATTGCTGGCCGTAGATGTTGGTGACCCAATTGCGTGAGATCTAGTAAGGCTAGTAAGTGGCATCTTGGGCTACTTCATTATCCACATGTAGGGCATTACAGATGGTGGATGACAGTTTCAAATGAAAGCTGTGCAATAAACAGAAGCTAAGTGTTTTTTGCATCGTGGTTTGTCTAATTTTTGCTGTTTACTCTCATACTAGCAGCTTTCTAATGTATAAAGAGGTTTACCCAGGAAAGGTAGAGATTACAAGGATGTGGTTTGTTGTGCTGATGATCTGCTTTTCAAAAGAAATACCGCTGTCTGTTTACAGCAGTCTGCAATAAGACAGCATGGATCTGCATTTGGATGTTCCAACGGTGACCGTTAGTATTTTCCCTTAGCCCTAATTCTAATACACTTCACTTCTCTGCAGCCTAACCTTAGCTGTCCCCTCTCTGCATTAACTAACATTAACCATCCCCTCTCCCCAGCCAAACTTTTCCCTCTCTGAAGCCTAACCCTAACCTTCTCCTCTACGAAGCTTAAGCTTCTCCTCTCCGCAGTACTCCCCTTTGGGGAGAGAACAATTCAGTATTGTCGAAAACATTCACCATTGTACCCGTTCCCAATAAAACTATCTTGTGTTCACAAGATGTCAGAGCACTGATACAGCCTCAATTTAAGCAGAGATTGCTGCAGCAATAACTACATCCATAGTGGAACACAAGGGCATGTGTATAAACTGTAGGGAGTCAGGCTTAGGTGTGGGGAAAAATGACTTCATTGAAAGGGTAGTTGATAAGTGGAACAGCCTCCCACCTGAGGTGGTAGAGGCAATCACAGCAGCATAATTTAAACATACTTGAGGGTCAAATAGGGTCTAATGTCAAACATTGGAAAGACTGTATGGACCAAACGTCTCTTATCTGCTGTTATTTTCTGTGTCGCTATGTAGCTTTGGATCAGACTTGGTGCGGCATTCATGTTTTTTCTTAATTCCCCCTCCTGTTTATCCTGAATACTATGTATTATAGAGTATTACGTATTGACTCGCTGTAACATGGAAACTATTTTTTAATTAATACAATAACTTTGGTCCGGATTCATAGTTACGTAGTTTTCGTCTTACGTAGGTTGTTTTAAGAATTGAGCTACTACGCATGCCTAGTAGCTTGTTTACACTATCTGCGTACCATTTCTGTACGTAGATTGCGTAGACCGCGCTTAAGCAATCTACATACAGTATTTGTACACAGATCGCATGCGTGGTAGCTTACTTAAGCTTAGTAGCTCAATTCTTAAAACAGCGTACGTAAGACTAAAAATACGTAACACTGAATCCGGACCTTTATTCCTGTTTTCCTGCTCTTTTTGATGGCATATGCTGTGGAGACTATGGTCATTCTCTAGCCGTATATTACACGTTATCTGTTATAAATGGAGTGTGGAGCTTTGAGAATTCTGGCAAGTGCTGTAACTACAGTATATTACTCTTTAGTCGCTGCTCACCTCGCATAGCTAATGGCTGTGGATTACACGATGGCCTTACTTTGCAGGACAGGTGTGGACTAGTTCACAATAAATCTGTCGTGGTGGTAGGCAGAAAGGATTAGGGGAGGTAAGGAATATACCGAGAACCCCTTTTTAATTTTTTTCCAGTTATCCAGACGTTATTGGCATTATTGTACAGTTTTATCCATTGACTATTAGGATAATTTTACTTATACCCCTTTCACATCGCCATGAAATACCCGGGATTTTCGCCAAAAATCCGGGTCAGGGCAAAATCCTGGCTATTACGTGGAGATGTGAAAGGTGCACTTCTGGTGGACCCGTGTCAGAAGACCCGGGAATTCAACCTGGGTGAAAAGAAGGGTTATTCCCGGGTAGGGGTGCAGTGTGAAAGGTGCTACCTGGGTTTTTCAACCCGGGTAGCACCTAACGCACTTTATTGGTGTCATTTTTTTACTATTGCTCTGGCAACGGTAAACAAATTACACATTGCTTTGACGACAGGGCAGACCCGGGTCTCTGAATTTCCCGGGTCCGCCCTGCAGTGTGAAACGGGGTCTGTGACTCTGGGATCCTCTGCTGCCCCGGCAATATCCCGGGTCTGTGAACCCAGGATATTGACGGGGCGGCGATCTGAAAGGGGTATTAGTTGTGTTACTGAGGTTGATTCATTTTAACATTGCTAGGTGGAAGTTTATTGAGTCCTACCGGGTCTGTGAACCCGGGATATTGCCGGGGCAGGGATCTGAAAGCGGTATTAGACAGTGTATGGGCTGATATAAGGGTTGCCCTTGAAATTGTATTACAGCATGGTTGCCAACCTTTGCAAATGAATATCATGGAGATTGTGATATTACTATCAAGACTCTACACCAAAGGGGTGTGTCCTGTGAATAACTCCACCCATGGGTGTGTCTAGCACTGCCCGGAAGTGTTTCTCAAAAATAAATGACAGCATCGGTATTTATTGATTGTTAAATTGTCAGTGAATACTTCCTTTTAGTATTTATTGTGATGACTGTGAATAGGAGACTGACTTTTTCACCTTCATAGAAAATATAAAAGTAGGTGACACTGCAGCTGATTAACAAAAGAGTAAAGTTTTTTTTATTTTTTTTATTTCTGTCTTCATTATTGAAATCCTGTTGTGTTAGATAACGGCAAGTCTGGAATTACATATTGGCCTCCATGAAAATGGCTGCCTCCATAGGCCTCAATGCTGGGACACGGGACACGATTTCAGAATTGTTATACTGCAATGACTTCTGGAACTGCTTGTGTACAGTGTCAAAATTTTTATTCAGTCGTAGTATGACTGCAGCTTTGTTAAGGCTTAAAATGAAATAAAGTTTTTTTGACTCCTCCCACTGCTTGGTGGTGACTCCTCCCATTGCTTCCTTCTATTCTTATACAGCGTGTAAGCGTACCTAACAAGTGTCTTTTTTTGGAGTCCTATAAAAGCTACGGGCGGTGTTATTTTGACTAAATACAGTCATTTAGAGGCGGAGCAGGGGACAGGGCTTGTTTGGTCCTGCTTTTTGAATGCTTGGCACGGTTAAGGATGATGGACCAGATCTAGAGTGTTAAAAAATAAGAGGGAATCAGGTGGAAAGTTACACCTGGGCAAACTCAAGTAGAGTTTTAGGGGAGAACTTTGCTTTTGCTTATTGCACACATTTACAGACCAGCTTTACTTTTATACTGCTATTTAGACTTGGACTGGGAAACCTCCCCTCTCATCTCTAATACTCTAAGCAACATTTGCCTCCCCTGTAGTTCAGCATGGTTCTGCCCAGGTATAACTTTCCACCTCCACCGCCTCTTATGTTATGCCATTGTCATTACAGGTGGTGGTCTATACTACAGAACGTTGGCAAAGGATGCCCACAGGTCCTGGTAATCAGGGTGACTGGCTGGCATTTTCTGATGTTGGCTCTGGACCCCTTTGTGGGGACACTTTATCCTTTGGAATATATATAGACTTTTCCGATGCACTAACCTGCTTCCTAGAGCTGAATCAGTGATTGCAGCCATCAGACAGATGGTGATATTTGATTTCCTGACAGTTTTTAATGAATTTAGATAGAACAGATAAGAACATTTGTTACGCTTAGCAAACTTCCTTTCCTGGCTCATAATTAACGAATAGCTCACTGAACTTTACCCATAGGTGCAAGTATGCGGGGGTTGATAACAAGATTGTACTCATCGCACACAAAAAAATACAAAGGGCTTGATTTAGCCCTACGTAAAAGGAAAAATAGAGATGTTGCCCATAGCAACCAATCGGATTCAAGGTGACATTTGCTAGAATGTAATAGGAAAGTGAGAGCTAGAATCATCGGTTGCTATGGGCAACATCTGCACTTCCTTTACTGCAGTTTAGTAAATTTAGCCCCAAGTCTGTTCTCTGCAGCCAGCTATCAATAAACTGCTGTTTTAGCATCTCCTAATTTCATTTATAGTTACAATCTTTGCATATCTTTTATTCTATTTCTCTGTTAGTATAAAAATGGAGGTTATTTGATCAGGGTTTATTGTGAAGTGCACCATTTGTTGTTTGTATTTTGGCTTCATTCTCTTAATGAGAGGTGTAAAGTGGTGTTACTGTGATATACCGTAATAGGCCTGATGCAGACCGATACATTGCCCATAATCGCAGCCCACTTTTGCACTGAGCATGCTCAGAACAAGGATGGACACAAATGCGTCTATTCGGACTGAAGCGCAACTCTCAGCTGTGACTGCCTGCAGTGGAGGGCTGTTAAGAGGGAGAGTAGTGTGGGCCATTCACAGTAAGGCTGTCAGGCATGTAAATATAGGGGGTGCAAAGTGGGGCCTGTAGGAGAGGGGAACCCGTGCCAACTGCTCTCCCGGCACTGTAGCAGGCTGTCAGAGGTTGCGAGCAGCTGAGAGCTTCTTTCACGCAGATGGGTCTGCTTAGCCCCGCCCCCAGTACCACATGACTCCACCCATCTAGACAATGGCCCCGTCTCCTTGCTGTGGGGCCCTAGCTTGTCACGTTCCTCCCCTGACGTATGTGTTTCTGAGGCCTGGTCAAAGCCCAACGTAATGAAGCAAAGTATAGGACTGAATATTTGCCCCAGCTACAGCGCATGTCTACCTCCAGACTGCTGCTGACCGCTCGAGACTCTACAGGTGTATGAGACCATTGCAGTACCATTTTACCTTGCCAATGCTCACTGAAAGAATGGAAATGTTGCTTATGCATCGCGCTGACAGCCCAGGTATTTCTAGGAAGCCATGTTGCTCTTATATTAAAAAAAAAAAAAAAAAAAAGAGTTTTTTAATTCGTATTATTTCATATGACTATTATTCCTGTTATGTGTCCATACCAGGGCTCGAAGTGAGGGGGTATACGGGGGTATGCCATACCGTCACTTCTCCCCTGGTTTAATTGAAAAGTTATAAATCTCCATTCACTTCTATTATTTCTATATTTTCATACCGCCACTTCTAAATTTCCACTTCAACCACTGGTCCATACACAAAACAATGCTTCGGTACTGATGTAGAGCCATACTTATGTTTCAGTAGGGTCACATATGTGCTTTTTAGCATAAATTAATTTACCTTATTATAAAAACCAGACCAGATGTTAGGAATCCTGTAGTAATATAAAACCTATGGTCGTATGTTTTATTACTTGTTATTGGGCCAGATCCAGAACTACGTACAACAGCGAAGTTATTCTACCTGCTAGCGTAACTTTGGCTGTTTGTACGTTCTGCACATATCGTAACACTGTTGTAACTGCGTTGGAAGAGGCGTGCCAACATATACGCTAGCCGTAAATACGCACTGAGGGAGGCATTTAAATTATACGGTATGGGCCAGGTTAGGCCGTTACGTACGTCAATCCATTACGTAGGAGCATACTTACGCTAGGAATAGTTAAGGTAGGGTTTGGGACTCGTAAATCAGGGAATTTGCGCACAGCCGCGAGGAGTGCCCAGGGGATTGCATAGTACTTGCGTAGCGTATTTACGCTATTGTGATCGTACGTAACCTGCACTTAGGTCTGGATCTACTCCATTGTTCCTATTGGAAATACAGCAAGTTGCGTCAGAAGTAACCGTCCATCCAGAAATGCTTCACAGACTTCCATATCCTGTCACATGATCACTCTCAGAATGAGTCATGTGACCCATGTACACTCACTGCTGGCACGTTGTAAACTTATATTTTACAATGCTGACCTCATGACTGCTTGCAAATAATAAAGATGTATTTTTTTGATGTCGTTTGAAATAAATGGGTGTGGGTCCCCATTGCGAATGGCCCTTTTGATAGGGCCATTCTCTCCCAGCCAGTTCCAAACTGGCTGGGAAATCGATTGCTTTTGCCTCGAAGAGACAAAGCAATGGATCCCCCGAGCACAGAAGACCGTTCTCCCGAATGGCAAGTATAAATTTACCTTAAAAAATGAGCTCTTGACTGTCTCTATTTCTAAAATGGCCATTTCTTGGTGGAGACAGACACTGGAAAATAGTTACGTATAACCATGTCTTTATTCACATAGGGCCTGATCCAGACCTACGCTCATGTAACGCTCATGTTGTAGCGTATTTACGCCAGCGTACCTCCGATGCACTCCCCTCGACACACCCCTTTGTCGTACTTAGTTTTGCCGTCTTGCGCCCAGCAAATCCTACCCTAAATTTTCTGATCGGAACCGCGGCCGTCCGTAAGCTCAATGCGTAGTTACGACGCTTGGCACGCCCATACTGTACGATTTAAATGCCTCACCCCGCCTTCAGTGCGTATTTACGGATTTCGTATGGCAGGCACGCCAACTCGACCGTATTTATGAAATTGTTACTATCAAGGCCCATACGCTCAGAATTTCGAAGCCTAACATCTGCTCCGCACATGCGCAGTAAGTATAAATGACCGTATTTACGCTTACGTCCGTCATAAAAACGCACCCAAGTGTAGGTCTGCATCAGGCCCATAGACATGGATTAATGTCCGGTAAATCTGTGTAAGAAATGCATATTATATTTTTGTAAAATGTGTACAATTTTAATGCAATTCTTGGGTTTTATTATATTACCTAAAATGACCTTTATTTTAAGTAAAATATTGTGACACTTTTAGTTCTAATGTTCATCTAGTTATATGCTAGATTGCTTGTATTCCTGCACAGTCTAGTTTTTTATGATTGGAACCATGGTTCAGGCTCCGGATAACTAATGGCAGGAATTGTAGTCAGCAGCTTTCTGTCCCATTGTAGACCTGGAGCTGATCTATGGCACGCCGGAAGTCATTTTATCTGATCTCACACTTGCAGGGTGTGAAGAATGAGATAATTTGCTATCAGGGCTTCCCATCTGCTGGGGTTAGGGAGATGCCACTTCATGTTAAAGTAGGAATTGCGCACTTACAGCCTGCCTGGGATAATTCTGTGGAGGAAAAAAAGCTCACTGTCCATATTCTCTCATTGTATCATGGTGATATTGGAAGATAAATCCTCTTTCTAGCATTTTACATTGTATGTTGTAGGGAATATTTGCATAGACAAATTTAAATATTAAGTGGGCACATAACCTGTATTGAATGGCGGCATCCATTTTGTGGGCGAATCCAATATTCATGAGCGAGAATAATGTCCATTTACTAGGACCCCTTAACATGAGAGACGAGACTACTTGGTGCTGCGCATTGAACATCTTACCACCACCATTCATGAGTTGGCATTTGGGATGCTATATGTTGTCTTTTCCATGTTTGTGAGCCTTCAATAGCTGTATAACTGACCTGTAATCATTTGCCTGGATCCAGACATAAGTGCTTAAAATGAGTTACTCCTGGGCTAAACCATGTTGATTGCAGGGGGAGTCAAACAAATTCATTGTATTCTTTGCATGCAGGGATATATCTTTGAATTGCTTACTGCACACAGATACTGACCAGCGTTACTATCACACTGTTATTTAGACTTGGGATAGGAAACATCACCTCTCAACTTTAATACTGTTTGCAACAGTTGAAATATGACTCCCCCTGCAATCAACATGGTTTAGCCCAGGAGTAACTCATTTCAAGCACTTAAGTCTGGATCCAGCCCATTGTCTCATGTCCTGCCTGAATCTCCTTAATATTAGGGAGCCATGTACTAATGACCCCATAAAGATGTAGGGAGCTTTGTATCTTAGTGAAGTGATTTGAATAATAGAGCTTTGAAAGACTTTTTGTCAGAACTGCTCCTGTGAAATGAGAGAGAGAGAGTCGCTGCTTGGTAAAGGTCATTCTGTAGAGAGAGCGTCTTTGTTAATGGAAGATTTAAGGTGCAGCAGAAGCCATCCCATATATACAAGAGCACCTGTCTAGCCCCCACAAGAATAAAAGTTCATGTAGCTCTAAACTTCACCGTCTCCGCTGCATCTGATGATTGTGACTATTGAAGTATATACTGTTCATCTGGAGCTGCCTACGGTCATAATCCCTCTCAATCTTCCCTGATGCATATAAAGTCCACATGTGCTCTTCTTCTTCCTGTAGACCTTATCAGGACGAGATGCACATTCCTTTTTTTTTCTTTTAGTTATTTGTGTTATTTTTTAAATTTTATTTGTATGTAATTGTTTTTGTGTTATTTTAGTTTCGTTTTTTTATATTATGTTTTACGTTTTCATTTATGTTTTGGAAATGCAAAGCAAAATACTTTCACTGAAGGTATTTGGGAAGACTAAAGTTGTTTGTTTTCAATTTTTCTTTATTTTCTATATTAGTAATCTGTTCTTTTATTTTTGGTACTTGGGGTTCTCGGCCCTGCTAACGTTTCGGCAGCCCTGTTACTCTGTTCTATTTGATTTTTGCATAGGTATTTTCTAGATTTATAATCCATGAGGATACCTCTGTGCTGGTCTCTATTTGGGGGAGGGAGTATATGGAATTGAATTTGTACCTGTATATTTACAGAAGTACTTAATAAGATAAAAAGAGAGAGACGCAAATATAAACATAGTCAAAGTTTTAACCATAGAAGGGTCATTCCACGTGATTGCGTTACTATATTAGAAGGGTCATTCCACACGGTTGTATTACTATTACAGAAGGGTCATTCCATGTGGTTGTTACTATAGTAGAAGGATCAATTTGTACGGTACTGTTACTATAGTTAATTCTGTGTGGTTCCATCACTATAGTAGAAGGGTCATTCCTTGTGGTTACGTTACTATAGTAGAAGGGTCATTCCTTGCGGTTACATTACTGTAGTAGAAGGGTCATTCCTTGCGGTTATATTACTATAGTAGAAGGGTCATTCCTTGCGGTTACATCACTATAGTAGAAGGGTCATTCCTTGTGGTTACATCACTATAGTAGAAGGTTCGTTCCTTGTGGTTACATCACTATAGTAGAAGGTTTGTTCCTTGTGGTTACGTTACTATAGTAGAAGGGTCATTCCTTGTGGTTACATCACTATAGTAGAAGGGTCATTCCTTGTGGTTACGTTACTGTAGTAGAAGGGTCATTCCTTGTGGTTCTGTTACTATAGTAGAAGGGTCATTCCTTGTGGTTCTGTTACTATAGTAGAAGGGTCATTCCTTGCGGTTCTGTTACTGTAGTAGAAGGATCCTATGGGAATGAGCTACAGAAAACATCTGGCCATTCCCAGTTTAGACATTTTGGCTTCTTTAGCTACTATCGATAGCAAGGGAAAAAAATAAAAATAAAAACAGACTTCAGTTCCAGTATCCTTGTTGTATAAATAAATGTGTTTTGGAAGTCTAGCCTGCTTCTAGGTCTGATCTGGAAGGGTTTCATGGGTTGTGATGTTCTTTGTCTGGGAACAATTGCTCCCTTTTTCCTAGTTTGAAGTTGAATAGTTTATTTCCAGTGAATTCAATGAACTTGTAGCACTTTGTGGGTGTAAACGCCTATTACTTCATTTTTTTGTTTTTTTTTTATTGTCCGAAATATGTCATGATTTAGACACATCATGTGGTCCCTCACACCCACCCTCTTATCTGAAGATCAGAACCTGCACTGGGCCTATTTGTTAAATAAAGAAAGTGTTTTGTGTTCCTCATTGTTCATTTATTCCATTTACTGACTAATCTACAATTTGCTGCTTTATTTGTCCCCTCTTGTGTTTTGTTTATAGATGGGGACCTCCTATTAAGAGGCACCATCCTACAGCTTACAATGGGCTGGATCCAGAATTAAGTAAGTGCTTGAAATGAGTTACTCCTGGGCTAAACCATGTTGATTGCAGGTGGAGTCAAGGTAATTGTATGCTTTGCATGCAGGGATATATCTTTGAATTGCTTACTGCACACAGATACTGACCAGCTTTACTATCACACTGTTATTTAGACTTGGGATAGGAAACATCACCTCTCGACTCTAATACTGTTTGCAATAGATGAAATATGACTCCCCTGCAATCACCATGGTTTAGCCCAGGAGTAACTAAGTTCAAGCACTTAAGTCTGGATCTTGCCCAACTTGTGTAAGGAACACGGCTTAATTTTGTACTAAGATTTAATGGCCGCACAGTGAAAAGTAGATGATACATCCGTGATTAAAGACCAGCGTTCTCCCGGGGCGCCATTTCCTGTTCTTTAAGTTTAATCTCACATATTTTACTTAATAATGGTCGGCCATATCCTGCAGGCAATCATTTTGTCTTTTAAAAATAAAATCCATAAGTCCTTTATTTCAGCCATAAAGCAGCGAACAAATGGCATGTCATTTAGTTTTTACTAGTATATGAATGTACTACAAGTAATAGATCAGTTTTATATGGAGATTTTACCACTAGAACTATTTCTCAGAAGGTTCTGGTTAGATTGCCTGAAACATGCAAATCACGTTAGAAGTCGTTTATGCTCCTGTGTTCTACTGAACACTTGTGAGTGGATCGTTTTACGTGAGCAGCATAGGGAACGAAGTCATCCTTTGTACTACATCTAATAACTTGCGTTTGATGGTCTGTAGAAGCACTCGTGTTCATAAGAGAAGGGTAAGGTTAGGATGTTGGAAATGGAGGGTTAAGGTAAGGCTTAATAGAAGGTGAGGGATTTGATTAGGCTATGGGACATGGAAGGTTACTGTTAGTCTGTGAGATATGGGGGTTAAGGTATTAATAATAATAATAATAACATTTATTTATAAGGCAACAAGTGGTATCTGCAGAGCTGTAGAAAGGCAATAGTTACATATACAACACAATTAACACACTTTACAAATTCATATGAATAAGGAATACAATACAAGTACAATGTAAAAATAAAGTACAAAAATAGCGGAACAATATGTATGGAGAATAAAGATGCAGGTGAATAAGGAGAGAGATACAGTAGAGAAAAAAGGTGGGTCGAAGCTGCACAGCCAGAAAACGATGTGTTGAAAATCTTCAATCTCGCATCGGTGAATCACACCCATATAGGATGCACATGGTAAGAGTTGAGTGACCATTTTTTGAGTGCGCAAATCTTTTAGCCTTGGGTTGTAAGGCTGGACCAAGAAGCCTGTTAAGGTCTCTAACCATGAATGCTACTATACCACTTTGCCAAAGTTGCACTTTTCTTGCCAGTTAGGTTTTAGATCTTTGTAGAAGAAACCCACGTGTAAACCTCTCCCTAAGTGGCCGTGTGATGCACGAAGTGGATTCCTTTCCGATTGGGTCGTCTTTCACAGACTGCCCATCCACCATCTCTGCTCTGAGTTATTGAAAAGGCGTAATTATGGGGGATAAACCTGGATGGCACTAGGCACTAAGGATTGTTGCACCTCAAAGTCCTGCATGCTATGGCTATTATTGCTTTTTGGTATTTTTTTGTAGTAATTTTTTTTTTTATCTATCCGTGATTGTGCTCTTGACTTAAGTTACATAACAGAACACCACCTAGTCATGAAACATTGCATTTCACTGGAATTCTTTACCATGGTTAGTTTCATTTATTTATTTTGAACTGTGATTACGCCCCAGTCCAAGATTTGGCATCCAGGGCCAGATTTGCATCACTGAAAGACCGCATATGCGCGATCTGCGTGTCTAAAAGAAACGTAGATTACGTAAAAAAAAACCGCATGCGCAGTAGTCAAAATGGTAAACACCAGACGTATATGCAATACGTCCGGCTCTGTACATCCGGCCTCCGGTATTTATTGGAGGGGTTTATGCTCCTCTTTTGAGGACTATTTTTATTAATTATAGTAGATTATTTTTCTTCTGTGCTGCCTTCCCACCAAAGTGCAATCAAGGTTGTTATGCTAACGCTTGTTTTATATTTAACTATCATTTAGTCATTTAACTATCACCCCAGAGCGGTTTCTGTTGGTTTTGTGCTTTTACTGGAGAGTAAGAGCCCGACCCAGAGGTGACTGTACGTGTGGTGTATTTCTGTGTGAGTTTGTACTGCTCATGCTCAGAAAGCAACTCGCTCTACCCACAGCAGCCAATCAGAATCTATCTGCCATTTTCTAGTATGTCATAGGAAAGTAAGAGCTACAATCTGATTGGTTGCTATGGGCAACATCTCCACTTTTCCTTTCCAGCAGCTTAGTAAATCTGGCCCCATAAATGCTCCTTAACGTCCTATATGTACCTAGATTAGAAAATGTTTATTTTATGGCAACATGAATCAATCTGTAGTAAAGGGCTCGTTATACTGGGCATTCTGTGGGTCTTCTCACCTCTTCCACAATCTCATGCAGACCGGTACGGTGTCAAGACTGTAGCCAAATGCATAATTTAAATCCTGCGGTGTTCTGGTTATTACTCCTGACTGCAGTTTAATATTTTCCCTGCTGCCATTTGAATTTCTCATAGCTGTCTCAATACATTCTGCGCTGACACATTCCACATAATTTAATCCCTGCTTAACGATTTATTATGCGCGGGTCATAACGGAGAATGTTAAAGTCACTTGAAGGACCAATCTTCTATTTTTCTGCTGCCAATGCTGTAAATAAATGGGAACTATTTCTGCTCAGTCATGTCACACTTGTTCAATGTCATTAAGTCCTTTCTCTGCTCAGACCGATGATATTCTGAGTAGTCTTGGATGTCATTTGCGTTTGTCAGCCTGATACAAATATACATTTTTTTCAGGGGGGAAGGCGTTGGAGGTTGGGTAATTATTTTATTTCCCCCCAAAAAGTGGATGTCACATCAGTGGTTTTTGTACAAGGGTGGATTTATAATCCTGTGTCCAGACCATGAATAACAGAGAAATTAGAAAGTGCAGACGGCATTTATTTTTCACCATAATCTCTGTTTGCTTCAATACACTTCTCCCATTGATATTTTGGCCTCAAACCAGTCCTGTACAGCAGTCATGACATCAGTTTCCAGCACTTGTCTAAGGATGTGGTTTGCCGGTACCCTGGTCCTTCCC
>WWET01000481.1:381369-392363 GCA_011038615.1 Limnodynastes dumerilii
ATATCCCTGCATGCAAAGACTACAATTAAATTAATTCCCCCTGCAATCAACATGGTTTTGCCCAGGAGTGACTTTAAGTTCTTATTTTAAGAAGATTCTTAAGTGTGAATCGGGTCCAAAAAGAGTCATCCACCAAAAGGTACATGTTTTACCTGATCCTGCCCTTAACCCGTTCCTTAAACCTAACCCTTTGTTTTCTATAGCCTAACCCTACCTTCCCCCTTCTGTAGCCCTAACCGTTCATGCTCTGCAGCCTAACCTTGTACTTACCTCAGCCTAACCTTTATACCTGCCACAGCCTAACCTGAATTTACCCGCCACAGCCTGTAGCTATTGGGGATGGGGAAATAGGTTCCTGTTCTCAATAGCAATTTTCTATTTTATAGCTGGCAGCTGTATAATTATCGAAATAGGGCCGGACGGACTGGCAACTGCATTCCTGTGTCAAGAAAAGCGCAAAAGCAAAAAGGCTTAAAATAAATAAATAAATGGATGTGGGCGGTTTATGTTCAGTACAATGTTCATGTTTTGAGTTTATTTGGCAACTGTCTGACCCCGGTGTAAATACGTCCTCACATTATAGATGCAACCCGTCATATTTTGTGTGCGGGGATCCCTTTATAGCATGGGCGACAAGAAGGGCGAGTATTGGCAAAAAAAATAATATTGGTCCTGATCCAGACTTAAGAAGGAGGTTGAAATTTAGAGAGGAAAGTTACTCCTGGGCTAAACCATGGTGATTGCAGGGGAGTCATATTTCATCTGTTGCAAACGGTATTAGAGTTGAGAGGTGATGTTTCCTATCTCAAGCCTAAATAACAGTGTGATAGTAAAGCTGGTCAGTATCTGTGTGCAGTAAGCAATTCAAAGATATCTCCCTGCATGCAAAGAATACAATTACCCTGACTCCCCCTGCAATCAGCATGGTTTATCCCAGGAGTAACTTTCCTCTTAGGTCCAGATTCACAGTTACGTAGTTTTCGTCTTGCGTACGTTGTCTTAGTAATTGAGCTACTACACATACTATGCGTATGAGCTTATTTATGCTATCTACGTACCATTCCTGTACTTAGGTTGCGTAAGCGCAGTATAAAGACTGCGCTTACGCAATCTACGTACAGAAATGGTACGTATATAGCATAAATAAGGTCCTAGGCATTTATAGTAGCTCAATTCTTAAAACAACGTACGCAAGACGAAACTACGTAACTGAATCCAGACCCTTAATTTCAAGCTGCTTCTTAAGCCTGAATCACGTTCGTTAACCCTAACCTAAATGGTGAGTGTGGCTAGGGTCTGGCGTCTATGCTGGAATTCCTTCAGGCGGCTGGACAGCATGTAAACATGGTGGGAGGATCAATTTCTAAAATGACCCCCTATTCAAAATAGAGACAGACGAAAAGTAACTTTCGGCTGTCTCTAGCTTGCAAAGCGGGCCATTGGACTGGAAACTGCAACTGGTTAGAGGGTAGCTTTAAAAAAAATCTGCAAGCTAAGTATATTATAAACATAATACGACACAAATAAAAAATAGAATAACATGTCTGTGTTAGATTGCTGCTCTAAGCAAGTTTTCTTAGTTTTTTTTCTTTTACATTTCTATATTTTTCAACATCTCTTGTTCTGTTTGTATAATGATCTGAGCAGTATCCCTTTTGTTGTACATGCTGAGTAATCTTTCCTATTTGGCTTTAATTCTCTGTGTTGTATAAGCTAAAGTCTATTCCAGGAGTACAGAGGAAGAACTGAACATGATCATTTCTCTTATTTACTTATCTACTTTTTTTTTTTTCAGTTTTGTTTTATTTGTTAGTAGGAAAAACAATAATTGTTTGTTTACATAAAAACACAGGTATTTAGATGGACATATTTAAGGCTTATATGGAATACATTTTGGTTTTACTAGACTTAAAAATAAATGTGTGAGCTGATTCAGAGGCATCCGTAACTGCGCAGAAAGAGATCAATCTGCACGATCGTGGACGCACCATGTTGCAATGGTTTGAGGCGTTGTATTGCAGGCCACAAATCTCTTGGCGATGGCCCTGGTAAAGGGTTCAATTTTAATCTTTTTGCATGCAGCTCATTTTGCGGAGTGCTTACAAAAAGTGAAAAGCTTTAATGTTTGACTCTATATTAGAGTTGGGCTACAAAACATCCCCACTCAACTCTGTTTGCAAATGTTAAACATCCTTCTCCGCAGTCAGTAGCGGATTGGTAATAGGCGTAATTTGGAAGTTTCCCGGTAGGCCGGTGCACTATTGAGACCTCTTCATTTTTTTTTTTTTTTTGTGTACATGACCACAGATCAACTGACCCCTTAGCAGCTGCTGCTTACCAGTCATTGGCCCAAGTCAGGTTCTGTACTGTACAGGTTCTCTCCAGTGGTACAGCATAAGAATTGGGGAAATGAGTGAGGAACAGTAGATGCTTAATGATCGTCAGGAGACCAGAAATGGATCCCCTTACAGTTGCCAGTGGGTTGTGTGTGTGTGTGTGTAGATGGGGTGCACTCTGTGTGTATAAGGTGCATTGTGTATGTGTGAGAGAAAAATGTAGTGGGGTGCACAGTGTGTGTGTGTGATATATATTATGGTGCACAGTGTGTGTGTGTGTGTGTGTGTGTGTGTGTTTGTGTGAGAGAGAGCGATATATTGTGTGTGTGTGTGTGAGAGAGAGAAATATTATGTGGTGCATTGCTTGTATGTGAGGTATAATATGGGGTGCACTGCTTGTATGTGAGGTATATTATGGGGTGCACGGAGTTTGTGAAAGAGGGATATGTTGTGTGTGTGTGTGTGTGTGTGTGTGTGTGTGTGAGAGAGAGAAATATTATGGGGTGCACTGCTTGTATGTGAGGTATATAATGGGGTGCACTGCTTGTATGTGAGGTATATTATGGGGTGCACTGCTTGTATGTGAGGTATATTATGGGGTGCAGGGAGTTTGTGAAAGAGGGATATATTGTGGGGTGCACTGTGTGTGTGTGAGACATATATCATAGTTGCCAACTCTCCCTGAATATCAGGGAGACTCCCTGAAGATTGGGTAATCTCCCTGACTCCCTGAAGTGTTTGGTAATCTCCCTGATTCTAATTTCATCCATTGAGGTCTATGGAGATGAATCTTGTTAATCAGCTGCAGCGTCACTTTTAGCTTTTCTATAAAGATAGTAATGAAAGTATTCACTGACCATTTAATAATCAATAAATACTGACATTTTTATTGTAAAAGAGTTTTCTGGCAGTGCTAGATACACCTATGGGTGGAGCTATTCACAGGACACACCTCTTTGGCGCTACAGGACACACCCCTCTGGTGCAGCGCCTTGATAGTGCTCTTACAATCTCCCTGATATTCATTTGCAAAAGTAGGCAACCATGATATATATTATGGTGCACACTGTGTGTGTCTCTGTGTGAGAGAGAGTGTGTGCGATATATTGTGTGTGTGTGTGTGAGAGATATGGGGTGCACTGTGTGTGTGTGTCTCTGTGTGAGAGAGAGTGTGTGTGTGTGTGTGTGTGTGATATTATGGGGTGCACTGTGTGTGTGATAGAAATATATTATGGGGTGCACGGAGTATGAGAGAGAGAGATATATTAAGGGGTGCACTGACACTTATTTTGTCCTTTTTAATAAAATTGCAGTAAAATTTAACGATTTATAGTTTAGGGCAGGGGCTAATATAAAGGTGCAAATCCCGCTTACTTTCCTGTTGGCCCCGCCTAGAGTTGATTTGGCCCCTCCCACACAAGGACACTTCCAGAATTTTTTCCAAGGCCACTTATTTTCCCAATCCGACACGGTCTGCAGGCCAGCATGGGTTTGCCTAGGTTGTTTTTTTTTCTATTACTAAATGCTGTGGATAAACACATGGTCTGTCATGAGGAATCCTACTGGACTGTGTTCCGTGCTCTGCCTGCCCGACTGGATCCAGAGTTTGGAGCAACCGCATAAAAGATTCAGTTGATAAATTGTCTATTTCTTCATGATGGACTGGTAATAAGATGTCATCTGGTGGAAAGTTACCTGGGTGAAGCCATGCTGAATTGCATGAGATGCAAATCTAATCTGTTGCAAACAGAGATCCGTTTTTTAAAAGTGCGCAAATAAACGCACGCGTGTAGCAAGGCAACACCCATGACAGTCCCCTCTCCCGGTGTAATTGTAGACTTACACCTCCATAGACCACCTTTATCTTTACTTGTGTACTTATGTGCGTATATATCTTCCGTGCGTGCGATTCTTTATAGCCACACCCTCAAGTGTTCACTTAAATGCCGCCCACTTTCATGTAAATTTTCAAGTACGTATTTCAACCCCTGCCCCTCCGTACGTATGTCCCCAAATGCGATTCCCATGTCAGTGCCTAAAGCACTTATGTGCGTATATTCTACGTAATTTACGTAAATAAAGTTACTACACAACGTACCTAAAATTACGCACACAACTCTACGTGAAAACGGATCTCTGAATACGGTCCAGAGGTGATATTTCCTAGCCCAAGTCTAAATAACAGTGTAATAGTAAATCTGGTCGGTATCTGTGTGCAATCAGCAATTCAAAGCTATATCCCTGCATGCAGAGAATAACATTATTTTGACCCTGAAATGTAACATGGGTTTGATGTGTTTCTATTCACCTGCTTTCTTCTTCTTTGCAGTTAGAATCCCATGCGATGAAACAATATTTAATACCCTTCATCTAAGTTGTCCTATTTGTGTTTCAGCCATGCGTCTCTCTGAGCACATTACTTGAGTTTATTAAAAATCAGTTGGATTTCCCCCAGTATTTCATGAACGAATCATTAGGCAAATGCTTCACTAAGTCGTAATTGGCTACTTAGCATTTCATAGGGATGTTGGCAGCAGATGATGTAGGTTTTTTGGCTTACCTTGTTTGTTTTTCTATTTTGGTGAACTTTTTATAGACGTGCTTTTGCAGAAGATATATATATATATTTTTTTAACAATCCTATCTGTATAATATCTGCCAATATGGTGCTTTCATCTTCAGACACAAAATAAATTGCTCCTGTTACCCATAGCAACCAAATTATCATTCCTTTTTATGTTCTAAACCGTCAGGATTAAGTATAGTGCTCTCAAAAACTCCTGTCACGAGAGCTGATGGCACTATTGTTTTCTGTGCTGAACATATGGAGGCTGATTCACAGTTTGTACCTGGGTAAAAACCATGGCACGGGGAGTCCAAATTAAAATGAACAGAACCAATTAGAGTTGGGTAATTTTTTTTTTTTGTAGCTCAACTCTAGATTAGAGTGGAAATAAAGCTAATCGGTATTTGTGTGGTGTAAGCAGAGTTGCCAACACTCCCAGAATATCCGAAAGAATCCAGAAATTCGTCCATTTCTCCAAGTATCCCAGGAGAGACGGCAAATCTCCTGCGGCGTTAGTAACGATAGGCGGGGCTTGATGACATAATTTGCATCAAGCCACACCCCATCCCTAGTGAAAACATGTACAGAAGCATTGGCAGTCAAGGGGTCAAGAACTTATGAAGGTGTCACAGACTTTGAGCTACTCGTGATGATTATTGCACTATATAGGAATTTCGCAAGGTGGCTTTAACATCACACATAAAGCTAGGTTCAGCCAGGGATTACTGCTTAACATTCCATCTTGTTACTTAAAGGAGATTAATTGCTTAAGGGACTGAAATTGAGACTCAAAAAGTCAACTGGAAATTGGATTGTCCATCTAACAATTCTGAAAAATATGAAACCCTTTCCAAATGTTTGTACACTTCAGTCTGATTTAATATTAAGTTTCCTTTGAATAAATTGACGCTTTGAATTAAAAAAAAAAAACAAT
Source organism: Limnodynastes dumerilii (assembly GCA_011038615.1). Lineage (NCBI taxonomy): Eukaryota > Metazoa > Chordata > Amphibia > Anura > Limnodynastidae > Limnodynastes > Limnodynastes dumerilii. The sequence continues at coordinate 387,206 of WWET01000481.1, forward strand.
TATTCTTATCACAGGGAATTCTAGTTCTCTAGCCATGTAAAAGCATGCAGTTGTCTGTAATTCTGTCCCAATGGGGAAATTTCCCATTTTATTTCTTAAAAATAACTTTTGTGAGTCTCTCAGATGTTACCGCTTACTAGCCTTTCTTCTGTGTGAGGCGGCCTTAGCCGGGGGGATAATTAGGACTGACCTAGTTCTCTGGAGAAATAAGCCACGGAGGCATTAGTCCCAGATTGCTGGCCTAATTGCTGAAAAAAAAAAAAAGCAACACAACAAACAAACAAAAGCCATGTACTTACATGCAGATTGTAACTCCTTACATGCCTGCGGGATTTTAATTCGTTAGTGCTGACGATGTCTGGACGGGAAGACCCCATCTGATATCCAGGCAAAAAAAAAACGAACACATCTGTGATCAAACTGATCTCCGTTATATGTTTTTTGCTTTGATATCCATTGAGCTGAAGGGCAACTCAATGCTGTATAGGCCAGGGCTTAATAAATCCAGGGCTCCATGGCCACCAGTAATGTGGATCTGGTGCCTGGAATGAGTCAGGGTTGAATAGTCCATTGGGTGAGCTTGGTCGGATGTGGTTTGCCAGTATAAATGGTCTGTTTTACTGTAGTTGAATAACTACTGCTGGCAGTTATCATCAGTCTTTATTTTCAACAGTGACAGGTAATCAGCGGGATCTTACACTGGAGAGAGATCTGACGATTATCCTTTAAATCACAGGATAATCGTTAGATAGCTCTCAAATCATGTGAGTGTGTACTGTCCAACGATGCAGAGAATCGTCATCGTTACATCTTGATTTTTTTAGTAGCTCCTAAAAATCACAGATCAACGATGTTATGATCTGTGGTTTTGTCTGTGTGTCTGCTTAGCAGAAAGGACTCCTGGGAACGATCCAGCGTGAATTTGTTCCAGTGTGTACAGCTGCAGGATCGCCAGATAAACGTGAGTTTATCTTTTTATTATTGAAACATCCTTTTTTTTTTTTTAGCAGCGTGTACCCAGCTTAACCCTCCTAACCGTGCATTTCCCGCAGCCTAACCCTAACCCTCCCCTTAAGTCCTAACCCACTTAATTTTTTGGCCTCACTCCTAAATGGAGAAAAAAATATTGTCGAGTCCTGATGTAGAGCATGTTCTATCTATCTATCTATCTCATATCTATCTATCTCATATCTATCTCTCTCATATCTATCTCTCTCATATCTATCTCTCTCATATCTATCTCTCTCATATCTATCTCTCTCATATCTATCTCTCTCATATCTATCTCTCTCATATCTATCTCTCTCATATCTATCTCTCTCATATCTATCTCTCTCATATCTATCTCTCTCATATCTATCTCTCTCATATCTATCTCTCTCATATCTATCTCTCTCATATCTATCTCTCTCATATCTACTATATATCTATCTCATATCTATCTATCTATCTATCTATCTATCTATCTATTTATCTATCTATCTATCTATCTATCTATCTATCTATCTATCTCTCTCATATCTATCTATCTATCTAGCTATCTATCCTCACACATTTCCACTAGAGGGAGGAGACCTTCTGAATGTCTATTCATTGTGCTGCATGTCTATTTGTTGTACTAGTGGTATAAATGGGAGTGTGTGTCCCAGCAAACACCGCTATTTTGATAGGGCCGTTCGAACCCAGCCAGTTTTGAACTGGCTGGGTTATCGATTGCTTATGCTTCGATAAGGCATAGCAATCGATTCCTGGAGCACCGAACATGGTAAGCAACCCCACTCCCTAACCCTAAGTCACCCCACCCGCAGCCTAACCCGAAGTCACACTTGTCAGCCTAACCTTAAGTACCCACCCCTGCAGCCTAACCCTAAGTCCAGAAGAGGGTTACTCACCTCTCCGGTGGTCTGGTCCGGCGGCGTTTCAAAAAAAAATTCTGCTGTGTATCACATTCGAAATAGGGACAACCGTAAAGCAACTTTCGGCTGTCCCTATTTCACAATGTGAAACATTGCAGCGGGAACTCGCAACGTATAAATGGAGACTGCTACATCTTTGTTGATGTTTAAATGTCCTTACTACCCACTGGTGTCACAGTAACTCAATTTTAATAGTTTTTTTTTTTTAATGTTTTCTCCTCTCCTCCCTCTGTCCACGGCGCGCTTTGCCTTCGGAATGCTTCGCTGCCATAGCAACACATACACTGTGATACACACATACACCTAGACGCAACGATTCGAGCACTGTATGTGACTTATAGTGCTTGTGGCTCTTTTGTATATGGAAACTTTATTATACGGACTTTGTTCAGAAACGGACTATACATCGTCCAGGCAATAAACTCATAGGCATGCACTAGTCTCTTATGTGCGGATTTTTGCAACTCCATGCATACAGAAGGGGCTCTTAAGTCTGGGCACGGTTCTCTGTCTGATACCACATCTGCAAAAGCCTATCCAATGTGGAGAGTAAGTCCAGAGACAAGGGTCACCCCCCCCCCCTTTAATTTGAGAAAAGTTGCTCAAGCAATGCAACTTTATTATTCTACAACCGCATTATAAACTTGGAAGGTTTTATTTTGTTATCATTGCGTTGTTGAATATTTTCTTTTCAGAATTTGTTTGTTTTTGTTTTTTGTTTTTTTAGTTACGTTGCAAATAGTAATCATTTCCTTCATGTCATTTCAGACCAGGAGAGGGCAGGATTCTATTTACTATAAACTGGATAGTCTCCTTTGTATGTGTGTCGTGTGTTTTGTTTGTCTTTATGGGAGGGTTTTTGGAATTTTTGGCTTGGAGTTCTTTCGGCATTTTGTTCCTTCTCCCTGTTAGACTGGCAGTTTCAGTGCTGAGCAGGGCGTGGACACAGCTGTGTGTAGAAAGATAATGCTTCTTTCAGTTTTTTGGCTAACAACTCGTTCTCGTCTGTCATCTGAGGTTAGAGATGCTTTGCAGATCCAAAACTTTTTTTTTTTTTTTTGTATTTCTAACTTCCTGTCGCATAACGGCATGTGACACAGTACACTTCATTGTCCAATGCATGATCTGGTCATGTAGTTAGTAGCTTTGTCCTAAAAATATTTATTATATAATGTTACGCAGAATGGTGGCTGCACAAATTTATTTATAGATCATTAAAAAAGGTTCTTGCAAGCAAGGGAAAACTTTTATTTTCGCGACTGCATCTCAAACAGGGAGGTCTGGCGATCATTGCTGAAAAGGGTCTGCTATCGGCCTCCACAGCAGTTAAACAGGACAGCTGATAGAAAACCCCCTTTCAGCTGCCCTGTGTAACTGTTGCATCGGCCGACAGCAGGAACAGATAGCTTTACAGTCAGTGTCACACAGAAGATCTGAAAGACGGCGCGCATCGTCTTCCTGTACCTGTATAAACAAGGGGGACTAGAGACTACTGAAAGGGGAATCACTGGAAGATGGAGCCATATGAATGGGGAATGTTGGGAGCTGGAGACACATGATGGGAATACTGGGAGCTGAAGAGACATGATGGGGGATACTGGGAGCTGAAGACACGATGGGGGATACTGGGAGCTGAAGACACATGATGGGGGATACTGTGAGCTGAAGAGACATGATGAGGAATACTGGGAGCTGAAGATACATGATGGGGGATACTGGGAGCTGAAGAGACATGATGGGATACTGGGAGCTGAAGACACATGAAGGAGAATACTGGAACCAGGAGAGACATGATGGGGAATAATGGGAGCTGAAGAGACATGATGGGGTTACTGGAAGCTGGAGAGAAATTGCATAAAAGACTTGTAGCCCACACAATCTTAGATTTTTTATTGGCCCAATTGGGATTTTCACATGCCTGCTGTAAATAGACAAAGTGCACATAAATGCCCCAGAATACTCCTTAATAATCAGTATCTGACCTGCCATTCTGTCTGTAAAATAAATAGCAGAAATATTCATTACACACTTTTGTAAGCAGTAATTATTATTCGCGTTTATAAGGCGCCACACGGTATCTGCAGCACCGTACAAATGCAATAGTTATAACACAATTAACATACGGCACAAGTTCAAATAAATAAGGAATACAATACAAGTGCAAAGCAAAAATAAAGCACAGTACAAATAGATGCTGAAGTACAAATAGATGCTGAATGTGCCCCCCTTCCCCTGCGGGATGACTGTCCCAATTTGTGGACCGAAAAAGAGGCGGGACTTAAATTGACCCATTAGGCCCTACCCCTTTTGAAGTCCACAATTCGGGACAGTCCTGTCTCAGGGTAAGTAGTGTGGGGGGCCCATGTACATATCCTGCACAACGCCGGCCCCCTCACTTCTTTAAACACCCGTCTGTATAGGTAGGTGTCTGCCTACTTGTACTACAAATTGCAGCATGCTCTAACTGCATATTTATAGCAGATGCCAAAAGATGCTGGAACTGGTAGTGAAATAGCTGGATGGCCAAAACTGCCCCATGTCTTATGCTGATGAATATTCATAGAATTTTGGAAGATTACAACAGATGCTACTTATCCTTTTGAAAACCAATTTTGAACAATTACATTCTGCTCTTCTCTGCACGTGTGTCCAGCTTCGTAATTGTTCTGTAAAAGACCACAGGCACTCGTTTACCTTGTTGATGTTCTTTATGATCCAATAATAAATCATTATATTTGCCAGTCATTGTAAATGGTAAATGTTTTTTTTTTTTTGCTGCTTGTGCGTGTTTGATTTGCATTTTTTCATACACACAGTAATGTTTCCCGCTGTAATTTATTCAAACATATTTATTCATGCTGGTTAAATGTCAGTGGGTCAGAGAAATGCTAAAAGAATCGTGGTTTTGTTGCTTTCTTTCTCCTCTGAGGTTCTGGAGTTTTTAAAATATTAAACCTAGTAGTTTTTATTTATGAAATCGTTTTTGGAAATGTTTTATACTACCTCTATTGTATTATTATTGTTATTATTATTATTATCATGGTATTATTATTGATCTTGTTATTGTGGTATAATTATTGTGGTTTTATATTAATTTTTATTATTATGTTATGGTTATTGAGTGTCCTTTTTATACTACTATAGTCTCTTTGCCCTTTGTTTTTCTAATGGGTTTATATGTTTGTGTCATTTTTAGAGCAGTAGTTTCTAAAATGTGCTTTGAACCACCTACCACACGCACC
>WWET01000481.1:396824-413890 GCA_011038615.1 Limnodynastes dumerilii
AGGTTGTGATCACAAGGGGGAGGGGTTTACTATGTAAATTATATGGTATGGCCGTGCTTAACGCAGATCTTTTGTCCTATCCCATATTAAGTGAGCTTGGATTGGAAGTTATAAATGGAGGGGACTGGTCTCCTATGTGATTGCACGGCAGCATGGATGCAGCGGAAATCCGTGTTGCATCTTGGCGGGTCCCTGAATTTTTCACCCAGGACGTACCTTTTCCTTGGTTTTAACTCTTTAAAGCTTTTCTCCATGCACCCACTGTAATCTAAACCTTTGCATTGTCCGGTTATTTATGTCTTGTCCTTTTTAGGTTTTAGGTTCTGTTCCTCTGTTCTCTTTGGTTTGTTGGTAGGACTGTGCTTTCTCTAGAGATGAAGTGACTGCGGTCCCAGACAGGAGTGGACTTCATTCACGTTAAGAGGTTCCTCTTGTGTTTACAAAGCTAATGTTTTGTCTCATTAACAGCTGTGTTTTGGACTAATACTTGGTCCTGCTTCATTGAGAGAAAAACATTTGTACTGGATTTAGAGTTTAAAAATAAGAGGAAAACAGGTGGAAAGTTACACCTGGGAAAAACTATGTTGCATTTTAGGAGTCCAATTCTTTTCATTCTTTGCATGCAGGGAGAAGACTTTGCATTTTCTTATTACACATAGATACTAACCAGCTTTACTGTTCTACTGGGCAAGCGCTACACTTGTTCCTCACGATCCAATTGCGTTAATGATTTTTGTAACAACATTCTATAACAATATTTCTGCTGATGCATCGTTCATCAGGCAAATTAATCTGTCTATAAAATAATTTCAAACGATGCCATTATCGATCGATAACACAATATTGTTTGTAATGCATGCACACCTGCACGATATCGTATGAATCGGTCGTTAAATTGTTTGATTGGACTAATAAGTGAAACAAGTGTAGTATGTACCCACCATTACACTGTTATCTAGACTCTGGCTAGGAAGCATACCCTCTCAACGCTAATACTGTGTACAACAGATAATAAGGGGTGGCTCCTGAGGTAAGTTTGGCTCTCAATTTAAAAACATATATATGTGACCCAACATTGGGACCACCATATGCAGAAAGGCCTTGACCGGTGGCTGGAGGCTTATCACATATTTGCGCAAATCTGTGTAACGGACATTACTGTGTTTTATTTTACAGATAGATGGAATAGTCTGTTACTGGTTTATGGCAGTGTGTTGGGGCTATTTTTCTCTTTGTTTCTGTGGCTAGCAGATTAACTCCTGCCTTTCATGCACCTGTTTACATTTACCTATAAAATGATTGAGCAACTTTCATTCGGTGTTTGTACAACAGATAATATTTGCCTACCCTGCACTTCAACATGGTTCTGCCCAGGTGTAACTTTCCACCTGATTTCCTCTTCTATTCAAACTCTGCATCTGGTCCCTTTTTATAAAACCTTCTGCTTGGAAGGAATTCATTATGGTGACCGGAGGTTACACAAGGGGAAGTCATAAATTCATTCCAACTCTGTACATCCTATTGACCTGTGATTGATCCCAGTAGGACAATTCCCTGGTATTTATTTCTGGGTCTTAAAGTTTGGGGTCACAATTTCAGGGGTCCCTGCGAAGATGCCATACAGCAGTTTCCTCCAGTTGGTAAGTGCATGATACAAAACTCTCTCTAGCTGTTTTATAGTCTTTTCCTCAGTATTACAGCCTACTGTATGTTGATGTGAAATACCGACTTTACCTTCTCAGAGCTGGGTAGAAGAACAATGGCAATCTGTACGTTAAATATTATTATTTTGCTGAATTAGCTTTCAATTTCTCCCATTTTAATATAATATTTGACATAATGCATTTTTGCAGGACAGTCTTATCACATGGCTCACAAAAGAGGCAGAGCTTAAGTAAAGGGGGTATTGTTTTGACCAAATATGGTCATTTAGGGGTGGGCTCTGGATGGATAAGGGGCAGGGCTTATTTTGTCTCGCTCTGCCATCTTGGAAAATATTGAGGTATGATCATGTAAAGCCTGGACTGCTACAATACATTGATAGCACAGGTTTTATGTTTTGCATAAGAGGGAACTAGAATTTGCATATTGGTCATAGTTGACAACTCTTCCTGAAGAGTGGGTGATCTCCCTGACTCCCTGAAGCATTGGGCATTCTCCCTGATGCTGATTCAGTTCCAGAAGTCATTGCAGTATGATGGCAGAGTTTAGAAATTGTGTCCTATTTCCCCGCAGTGAGGCCTATGGAGGCAGCCATTTTCATGGAGGCCAAGTTGTTATCCGTGACTGGCCGGTATCTAAGACAACATGACTTCAATGATGGAGACAGAAATTAAAAATACACTTTGGTCTCTTGTTAATCAGCTGCAGTGTCACCTACTTTAATCTTTTCTATAAAGATGAAGAAGGCAGCGAATCTCCTATTCAGTCTTCACAATAATACCAAAGTATCTATTGACTGTCCATTAACAGTCACACAAATACTGATGCTACCATTGTTGTTGAGAAATCATTTTCCTGGTAGTGCTAGACACACCCATGGGTGGAGCTTTTGATAGGACACACCCCTTTAGTGGTACCGGACACACCTCTCTGGTGCAGCATCTTGATAGTTCTATCACAATCCCTGATATTCCTTTGCAAAAGGTGACAAACATGATATTTGTGAGATTAGGGTCTACTCTGGCCTAAAATCTTCTGTGAAATTGTCCATTACGAGGTGTTTCATCTATACACTGTAAATTGTGTCCATCCGTCGTATTCTAGGTCATACAATAGATATAAATTAACCACATGCTTGATAGAGAACTAATGGTATATTTGTATTGGGCTGTTTTGTATTGTGTAGACAAGACATAAACAAATTCATCATCTGCTATCAGCTCCCGGGAAAATCCATGCGACCGCTTCACTGACAACTCCCATAGCACAGACAGTCTTCTAGGACCTCTAAACCCTAAAAATTTCCCACTCATCAATTGTAAAATGGCGACGGGTCAGTGCACTGAATCGATGTGCAGTCCAGTATCGCTTGTAAGCTGTACATTTGTAACACGCATCCAGGCCTCCATGTAAGATGTGTTATTTGTTACAAGTTTGGAACGAGTGGAATGATTTCTGATATGATGGTACGGACCCGCAGATCAAAAATGAATGAGGCTTTTCTTAGCTGTCTAGATTCCATCCATGATTTAGGATGATAAAAATTTTATGTGGGTGTGGTACACCAGTTATAATGGCCCAGAACCAGAACAACGCTTGTGAGCGAATTTACACGTGGCGGAGACGTAAAATCGCCTTTTGGTAAGTACGGCGCATGCGCACCATAGAAAATACGCTCAGTAACGTAGCGTAATTGTGAACGTATGGGCCATTCACGTATGTGTCACGTAAATACTTACGTGTGGGCGTGCCAATTTTACGTGAGTCCAAAATACGTCTGAAATACGTTAAGTAGGCTACGTGTTGCCTATACGTACGTGTGCGGATCACTGCGGTTACGTTGGCAAAAGTTAAGGTAGGGTTTGGAAAGCGTATTTTGACAATATATAAGTACATTCAAGGGGTGTGCCTAGAGGAGTGTATAGAATGTACGCACACGAAAATACGCTACGCGAATAAACGTACGGCAAACGTAGTTCTGGATCTACCCAAATGTCATTTTTTAACACAAAAATTTATAGTATTATTACACTAACCTTAGTGCTATCAATAGTAAAATGTCTGCTAAAAACACTATTAGGTTCCTCCTCACTCTAACCACCCCTCTAACCACAGCTTAACCTTTACCCTTCACTCAGTGCAGCCTAACTTTAACTCTCTACTCGGCGCAGCCTAACCTTAACCCTCCACTCGGCGCAGTTTAACGTGAAGCGTCTTTTCACGGTAGTCTCTTCCTAACCACCGTCTCTTCATTGTAGCCTATCCCTAACCCCTCCCTAACAGCTGCAAATCACAATATCTGACAATGAATAACTGTGCTGAAAGCTTGGTATACAGCAAAAACTTATATTGATAGATGATGATGTAGTGTATATAATGTGTTGCCCAGAGTTCAACTTTGCTTTAGATGTAGAGACCTTATATTTAAAAAAAAAAAAAAAAAAAAGTCAAATCTGCATATAACTCTATATGTTTCATTGGGTTCCAGGTAATTACGGTGATATACCCAGCAGGATGAACCTCATAGTATGTGTGACTCAACGAGATAGCAAAAGAACATAGAGAAATGCAATTAATAACTTTCTTTTACTATTTCAATGAACAGAAAACATTCCATATGTTAAACAATCCCTAACCCCCACCCTACCCCCTAACCCTAAAACATAATTAAAATCCACATTTAATTATAATATTTACCAGTCTGCGTTGCGTCCAGCCTGGACGCATCCAACAGATGTCCTCATCGAGCACCAAACTGTCGATCAGACGTCCGAGGTGTCCGGTACCCATCCAGCATACACATCGTATCTCGTATCCCTGCGCATAGATACAAAGCTTTGCCTGGTGCATCATATAACAGACACGCTGCAATTTTCTCCTGACAGGCGGTAATTCCTTTCTGATTCATACAGGGAGCCAGAAGGAAACAACTGTGTTTTCATTACAATTGTGTGTTCCAGCAGCCTTTGTGTGTTATTGTTTTTAAGAGTTTTTTTTTTTTTTTATTGACTTAAAGTAACATACTTGAAAGTATTGCAGCGGTAAAACTTACCTTTTTCAAGAGCCAGGCTTGAATTTATGTCTCTGTATAAGCTTCCTGCTATGAATACACCCTGGAGGGGGCTGTAAGAATCCACTTTAGCCAATAATGGCTCTGTCAATAGGAATAGCATTCAGCTTAGCGCTGCAGAGATCCTTTCTCTATACATAAATTGTGTGTTTTAACAGCGATTGCCGGCTTTTATCTGTAACCTTGCTTTTATTGTTGATGTCTTAATAATGGTTGGAGATGGACTGGCCACTTTCCACTTCCTGACTGAGCTAATAAAAAGCTTTTAAAGAGGAAAAGCAGAAGGTGTTGCTGGTAGCAACCAAGCCGATTCCAAGCTATCCTTGATCTGGCACATTCTAAAGAATGATGGCTAGAAGTTGGTTGCTATGGGCAATCGCTCCACCTTCTTCTCTTTGGAAGCTTCATTAAATACTTCAAGTAGTGCCACTAAGGCAGGGCTGATGACTGTCTTGGACTATCTGGGAGACTGCCGAAATTCAGGCATATCTCTTGGTATCCTGGGAGAGATCTCCCGCAAAGGACTTGAGGCCACGATTTAATGCAAATTGCGGCCTCAAGTCCCGCCCCTTCCTGTCAGTACTTTAATGCCTAGTGTTACTAGGGATTGGGTGGGGCTTGATGTCATTTGCATCATCAAGTCCCTCCCCATCCGCCAGTAACACTGAATAGTCATGCTGATGGACAAGGGGGTGGAGCTTCATGACGCAATTTGCATAAATGACATCATTATGTCCCTTCCCGTGGCGGCTTCTGAATATCTTAGAAGAAAGAGAAGGTCATCAACTCTGCACTAAAGGATCAGGATGTGAATAGGGAGTGGCCACATCCCTGGGGAGTGGCTAACACTGATAATACTAGGCAGTCACATAAGCTCCTCCCCTCACAGCACCTCTTTATAGCAGAACAATAATAATAATTATTAATAATACTTATAACTCCCAATCAGGGATGTAATTAGCATCCATGGGCCCAAGGGGCCAGCACCCACAGAGGACATGCCATTTTTAAATGTTGCTCAGCCTTCATAGACTGTCAGCTGTTGGCACAGGCCGATAATTGCACCTGCACATGATGAATTTAGGGGGGCATGATATGAGCAACCCTTCTTCCATCCACACATCTGCTGGCCCCCCAAGCAAGGAGCCCACCTTTCTTTCCTTCTGCTCCTTGCCTGTGCCCCAGTCTGAAACAGGCAAACACAGGCAGAGAGAGCATAGGTAACAACACATCAGTGTATTCTCAGCATCTGTGCATGTGTGTGAAGGTCTGGCCAATCTGTGGTTCTCCAGGTGTTGTGAAACTGACTCCCAGCATGCTTTGTTCGGTTTCAGCTGTGGCCATGCCGTCAAAGCATGCTGGGCTTTGTAGTTTCACAACATCTGGAGAGCCGCAGGTTGACCAGGCCCCTCCCAGCACTTGCACATCTGAGCTGCCTATCTAGAATAACAGCCATAAAGAATCCCTGTCTTCCCTCTCTAGTCTGTCTCCTTTGATTCAGAGGTTGAAAATAAGAGAGGAAAGTCACTCCTGGGATAAACCATGGTGATTGCAGGGGGGTCATATTTCATCTATTGCAAACGGTATTAGAGTTGAGAGTTGATGTTTCCTATCCCAAGTCTAAATAACAGTGTGATAGTAACGCTGGTCAGTATCTGTGTACAGTAAGCAATTCAAAGATATATCCCTGCATGCAAAGAATACAATTACCTTGGCTCCCCCTGCAATCAAGGAGTAACTTTCCTCTCATTTTCCGCTTCTGAATCCGGTCCACAATGCATAGTTGCCGACTCTCCCGGAATGTCCGAGAGACTCCCGAAATTAGGGCAGTTCTCCCGGTATCCCAGGAGAGCCGGCAAATCTCCCACAAGGGACTTGAAACCACGGCCTCAAGTCCTGCCCCCCTGCCTGGCAACACTAGTATACTGCAAATTGCATCATCAAGCCCCACCTTTATCTCTATAAAACCCCGAAAGGGGTAATTGATAGTTAGGGGCGGGGCTTAATGACACCATTTGCATAAATCATGCCATTAAGCCCCGCCCCATGCATGCATCTGTGGCTTCCCTCCAGGATCTCCCGGAGGGAAGCCTTTTAAAAGTCTGCAACCCTGCCACAATGTTCATGTTAGGTTTCCATCAGTTCTAAGTAACCCCTCAGAGAGGTAATGCATTGCTCCGTCATTCTGCCATTACATAAGCTGTCATTTACATGAATCCTTCTGTGGCACTGCAGGCTGTAGTAGACACATTGCAGCTTTCCCAGCGCACCAACCCTCTCTCTCTATAATTCTGGCTCCTGCTGCCGACATCTCTGTAACCTGGAGCGATCTGTGGAAAATGTGAGGGTATTCCTTCCCCGGAGATGTAGAACATGGGACTGTTACAGGCGCCTGGCTCACCACCCTGCATGAGCTTTATTGGTACACACACACACACACACACACACACACGCACAGATGCTGAGAATACACTGATGTGTTACCTACAATCAGTCTCAGGAGACCAGTGACATTTTTCATTGACGTCTGTCCCGGGGCCAGTGCATGTGACGGTGCCTGCTGTCAAAGTGTTTTCCAGCAAACGGATCAATTTGTTGGAAGCGCTGATGGGATGTCCTAATCCGCTCGGCAGAGAGACCTCAAGTGCAATGTATTTCACGCCGCTAAGCCCAAACCGTCGACGCTGACATTCATCTACTCCAAAGTTTTCATTTTATAAGATTTACATTTTATAGAATTTGCTGTGCAAGTAAGTTTCATAGTTCTGTGAGCTTCAGACTCTCTGTGCAGGAGCCCAAAGCCCGTCAGCTTTCCCACCTGCTTCATTATTAATACATACAGGGCCAGTGCTAGGGCATCTTCCTGCAGAGGGCAGTGTAGGGGGGTTCTGCCTCGGCCTGCTTGTCATACAGGCAGCCTGACAGGCGATGCAGCAATAGGAAATAGGGGATGGTCTATTAATCTTATTCTTGCCTGTCGCTAGCTCAGCAAGCACCTTATAATGTTTCGATTGGGGCAGCACGGTGGCTCAGTGAGTAGTACTTGTGTCTTACAGAAGTCATGAGTTCTATTCCTGGACTAGAAATAGTGTGGAGTTTGTATTTTCTCCCGGTGTCTGCGTGGGTTTCCACTGGGTGCTCCGGTTTCCTCCCAGATGCCAAAAACATACTGGTAGGTTAATTGGCTGCTGAATAAATTTACCCGTGTGTGTGAGTGAGTGAGTGAGTGAGTGAGTGAGTGAGTGAGTGAGTGAGTGAGTGAGTGAGTGAGTGAGTATGTGTTAGGTACCTTAGTATGTAGCTCCATTGGGCAGGGACTGATGTGAATGTCTAATGTTCTCTGTAAAGCGCTGCAGACTAATTGTGGCGCTATATAAATAACTAATAATCATAATATTAATATGCTCCCACATTCATTAATTTGTTGTGAAACTAACGGTCGATTTAATAAATAATAATTAAAGCAGAATTTAATAATAATAATAATAGCAACATGCAGCCCGCTATTGCTGTGTTGCAGGGCCTGTCACACTGTCTGTATACAGTCCGTGACAGACTGATGGCGCATGGCTCGCGATGAGGTAATCGCTGTGGATCGGGGAGACCCCCATTCCAGCCTTGCAGTGTATCGCCCCCCCCACTGACCGCATTGCGCCAGCCCTGAACACATAACATAAAGTAAAGCTGGGCACACACTAGAGCGATTATCGTCACAGCGTGAGATTCTAGATAATTGTCCTAATTTTCCCGCTAGCGAGAGGTAACGATATCGGTGCCGTAGACTATGCGATAATTCGTCCGATTAAAAAAAAAAAAAAAAAAGGGGGATTTTTCAGTGCTTTAAAAAAAGGGTGATTTTTCAGTGCTTTAATCGTGGTGCATAAAATCTTTTGTGGCCACAAACTATGCGATAATCGTCACATGTTTTACAGGATGGGCAGATCCGAGTGTGATTGACAGAAGCCTGTATATTCTGTAACACACACAAACCGCACGAAGATTTGTGCAAACACAATGCTGGCTAATTGCAGGTTTATATTCTATAACGGCACTTGCCGTACTGCTCACGTGATACAGGAAGGACGTTCCGTACATCAAGATAGATGCCCTGCAGGGGGGCGGATAAACATAAAAATCCTTAGTTAACTTATAAGATTATCTGTAAATGGTCACACACTGCACGATTTTGCAAACGATAATTGGTATTCCCATAAGATGCGATTATCTGCTGGCGGACATTTTGGGAGGATTATCGTGAGTTTCGGGAAATTATCGGCACCGCACACTACAGCGATAATTCATCCAATCTACGATAACTGGCAAATCGGCACGATAATCGCTCTAGTGTGTGCCCAGCTTAAGACTGTTATTCATACGTAGCCTACTTATTATCTCTCCCACACCCCCCATGTCTCAACAGTGTTATTAGATCATTGACAACTCTCCCGGAGATTCCGGGAGACATCACTGCCGGTAAGGAAGCTTAATGACCCTATGAATGGCATCTTTGATAAGGCAGGAGGCGGGGCTTCAGACATGATTTTGCGTAACTCACGCCCTCAAACACCACCCTCATGCTGTCTATTATTTCTCTCATTAGAGAGGCATATAACAGCATTGTGAAGTCATGGAGGGGACGGGGCTTTTGACAGATTTAATGCATTGTCCACTCTCCCAGAGGACTCCGGAGCTTCTATCACAGGAAATCTCCCGCAAAGGGCTTGAGGATGAGTTTATGCAAATCACAGCCTCAAGTCCTGCCCCCCTGCCGACCAATCAATACTGTAAATCCAAGAATTACTAGGGATTGGGTGGGGCTTGATGATGTAATTTGCATAAATGGTAATCAAGCCCTGTTGCCATACCGGCATATCTTTCTTTCCTCCCAGATCTTCCAGAGGGAAATAAGAGAAAGACGACCCTGATTTAATTGAAATAGTGGCTTTGCCCCCTGTTTTACAACCACATTATGAAAGCTAATAGGCTGTTCTCTTCCTCGACCTTTCTCTGCCCTCCCCCACCACCAATGGGATGGCTTCTGTTGGTGCAGTGATATTCAACCATTGGCCACCTGAGCTATCCCTTGGGGCCCACATCTCCTTTCTGCATTGTCAGATTTGGCTGTTATAGCTTGTAACACTTCTGTAAGATGGTTTTCGTTATGGTATTACCTGTAGGTGTCTCTCTTGGATTGCTCTGTTTAAATGTATCATTGGGGTTATATGTGTATATAAGTGTGTTCTTTTTGGATGATTATATGTCTAAGACTTACTGTACACATTTCTCCATAGTTGTGGAGGGTAGGTATCGTCTAATAATGATGTCTGTGAAGAGTTGGAGATGTGTTTTGGAAAGACTGATCACTCCCTCCCCTTCCCTGTTTAATGAGGGGGAGGGGCAATGGTGCTAACTGTAGACCCTCCAACACCACGTATTCCTCTAGGTACAGAATACACCGCTCCTGAGTTACTATGGTAACACCTGTGTTGAGTTGTAAGCTCAGGAACAGAATATCTTGTACCTGGTGGAATGGGTCATGTTGGAGGCTCTGTAACTATTCAGGATAAAATGTAAAATGCATTTCTGAACCTGAACTTTCCTCTTCTAAAGTCATATAATTACCATTATATATCTCATGATAAACAGGAATGGCTGGTGGACAGGAAGCAGTTTCTATGGAAACTCCATCACCATCTCCTGTGGTGTATAGATGGTTAACCCTTTTTGGTTTACAATGGCTAACCCCTCTAAAATGAGCCGTGTAGAGAGCAGAAGTGTTAAGTGGTTACTATTGGCAACCACAGTCACATACCATGATGTGAGCAGAGAGGTTCTTCTTCTTTCTTCTCTCTTTACCTTATTACCGTATTCTCCTATCTCTTCCTGCCTCTAACATTGTATGACATATATTTTAGGTTAAAGCTTGATGGTTGTGGGGTTGCCATAGGCAAAAGTTTTTGTTTTATAGACATAGGTTTAAATGACTCTCATTTAAAAATAAATCAATTTATATCTTCAACACCAGCCCGGACTCCCTATTCCCAACACCAAACTCTAACCCCCTAAGCCCCTTACTCCCCCAAGCCCCTAACCCTACAAGTCTCTTGCCCCCCTTGCACTAAATCCTATTACCAACATCCAAACCCCCAAACAAAAAATAGAGCAGTGGCTGGATTTACCATCAACCTCCTCCCACATACTTCAGCCGTGCGTTCATTGTGTCTTGATTTTGTCTCTTCCTGGGGTGTTTAAAGTAATATTAAATAGAATAATGTAAACCACATATAAACAAATTATTGGTAGCTAGCGGATGTGCCTGGCGTTTCCCCGGATTTAAATCTTTAGGTTATTAACTTATCAATGAGTTGGATGTAATGGTCAACATTTCATAAATAATTTGCAGCTTGACCATATGTGGAATCTTTCTAAACAACGTCATTCCAGCATCTGTCTCTTCCCTAGAAGATTGGCAGCTCTGTGTGTGTACATGTGTGTGACAATAGGCACAGAGGGCACAAATAACTTCTCTAATCAAACTCTCAGGTATATCTAAAAACAAGCGTACCAGATGAAGTGGAATCAATAAGAATTGTTTGAATAGAGCATGAGTACCATCGACCTCACTGCAGCGGTATTCTGAGTTACTGGTCCCGGCGTCTCCGGCTCCATCAGCTCTGTTACACCATACCAAGGGACGGCTGTTAAACTACAGTGGCGGGTGTTCAGTTAGCTCCTCCCCAATGCGTTTCATCAGTACGACTTCCTCGTGGCATATCCTATGAGCTCACACACCATGTTTAAACACACGCAGTTACAGCTGATATATAATGATATATAATGATGACAATGAGGTTTGATGACAATGATGTTTTTTGACAAACATAATTAGTAGGCAGGTTGATATCAGAATATTAGTATAGAAAATACTTGAGTAATCCGGCAAGATCATAAGCAACTTAAACAATCGTTACTGAGAAGGAAAAATATACAAAATCAGATACTTAATGACTCATAAATAGCATACAACTAAAATATAAACTACATATCACAACATAATTTAAAACCTGCATTATAAATACAATTAAAATAAATTATTCTCATAAGAACATTTTATCATAAAAATGGTGTAAGCGCAAAACCTTCGTTAAGTCCCTTTGGGTTTAGCGTGTTCAAAACTGTGATCCAATATCATTCTCTTTGTGCCAACTCTTTAAAAGACAGTCACCCTCATTCTCTCTCTCTCTCTCTCTCTCTCTCTCTCTCTCCTCTCTCCCTCCCCGGCGTTACCCGGGTTTAAATCTTCAATATTTTCAAAATAATTATCATCTTGACCTCATGTACAGTTTTTGTTAAGCATGCCATTCACAATTATCTCTGTCCTCTTTCTGACCTAACTCTGGCCACAATTGAACTTATTTGTTCAAACCACACCCTCTTTTCCAAAAGCCCCGCCCCTTTACAGACCACAAATCGAGAAGTCCCTCCCAAATCGGGATGTGATGTCATCCAGATCCATCCAGTGTAAGGTCCATAAAAAGGCTCCCTGTCCCTTCTGCTCAGTGACCCCGGAAATTATGGATTTGACAGTAATGTCGGACATTTTATTTTTCACCCCTTTCATGAGCAGGCCCATACATCATATATTTATTTTCTGGAGGTTTTAAAGTTACAGCGTAACAATATCAGCAGGCTCACCGATGGTGCATTCTGGGGTCTGGCTGCAATGAAAGTTCTGTAAGTATTGGCTAATGGTACCTGGATTATTAATGCTTTGTATGCAGTGTCTGTATAAATAATGCATACTGTCCATATTATGGTTACTGTATTATACCCAGCGCAGGGCTGGCCACCCACCCTAGTATGACAGTATGACAGTGGTAGTGCCAGCCTTAAAATGTCTGTGAGTAGAGACAGAACTTTATAAAGGGACAGGAGGGGAACGTATACAAGTCAGGCATACAATACACTCTTATAGGGTATAAGCAACCTTCAGCACTCCAGTTGCTGGGAAACTACAAATCCCAGCATCCTCTAACTGTAAAGACAGGGCATTCTGGGACTTTTAGTCCCACAGCACCTTACAGGCACAGCCTATCTTTACTGGCTCTATATTGTTACAACAGTTTTTTTTTATTGTTTAAAAAGTTATGTTTTGCTCTATTACCTCCTAAAATGAGTTGTTTTTCATTAATTACAGATATTTAGCAATATTTTTAATATATATATATATATATATATATATATATATATTTTTTTTTTTATATATATTATTTAAAAAATTCATAACCGATCTGTGGTGTGGGTATATTTATATAATAATATGGAATTCTTGGTCATTTAAAACGCCTATGAGGAAAGCATTTTGTTTACTTGTAGCCCATACTGGTGCTGAACTAACGGTAGCGCCTGGTTGCTGTTTAAGCTGTTCTAACAGGGACTGGGGTTTGTAACTGAAGCTCTCACAATGGCTTAATGGGAGATCGGTGGAGGTGGCCGAGCTTTCACAATAAGAAGTTTTATTGAGGATATCCTCTTGGGAATGTCTGATTCGTCTCATTTGCTTTGCAGATGGCATCAGTGCAGATGGGAATGTGAAAAACTGTAACCTTTTTAGGTCAAGAGTTTACTGGGTCACTTTTTTTATTTATTTTTTTTATTCTGAGCATCTTATTTTTGTTTAGTTCTGTTCTATGTTCTATCCATTATAGGAGTATAATGTATACAGTACATTAGCTTTCAGATTGTAACCCAGTCTACTATTGATTGGGCCCTTTGCAGTTTATGGCGATGTAAACTGCTAAGTGGTAATAATTACTAACCATTTCATGGAAAATACATGTTAATATTAATTATATTAAAGGATTTAGTTATTATTAATTCATAACATTCCAATTGGCTGCCTTTAGAAATAGAGACAGCCGCAAGCTCCTTTTCAGCTGTCTATTTAGAATAGAGTGTGCCAATCGGCATATTCACCCATTCGTTTTCGCCGTGCCTGCCGCTGATAGCTCCGGAGAGGTGAGTAATCTCTCCGGGGACTTTTAGTGTTGGAGGGTTGTTATGGTTAGGCTGTTAGGAAGGGAGGGTTAGGGTCAGGCTGCGGGAAGGGGAGGGGTGTCTTAGAGTTAGGCTATAGAGAAGGGAGGGTTAGGGTCAGGCTGTGGGGAAGGGAGGGTTAGGATCAGGCTGCGGGAAGGGGGGTCTTAGGGTTAGGCTATAGAGAAGGGAGTATTAGTGTCAGGCTAGGGAGAAGGGAGGGTTAGGGTCAGGTTGCAGGGAAGGGAGGGTTAGGGTCAGAATTAGGGGAAGGGTTGGAGTTAGTTTTTACACTTACTATTGGAGCACCGTGTTCGGTACTCTGGGGATCTATTGCTCTGCCTCATCAAGGCATATGCAATCTATATACCAGCCAGTTCGAAACTGGCTGGGAGAAATCGGCTCTATCAAAATAGGGTAATTCTTAGCGGGGACTCGCACACTCACCCTAACCATCCCCTTCAAGTCACTTAACCTTAACCCTCCTCTCTCTGCGGCCTAACCTTAACCCTAACCTAAAGTTTTTTACTTGTATTATACACAGCAACCCCCGCAGGCCATAGGAGGTGTTGAAAAAGAAATGATTGAATAACACTGCATAGTCTCTTAGTATTACATGATAATTTAACGTTTCATAGTTACTGGTCAAAATAAAGGTTAAAATTATTGGACTTCTCTTTTTCTGTTTGTGTCACTGTATCAAAGTATTTATTGCTATAATTGCAAGTACATGCCCTCCCCAATGACTTTTTATAGGACTTTTGTATTTTGATTTTTTAACTTGATGTATATTGACTGACTAAGGTACTGGTACAAATATGTTTTTTTTCCCCCTTAGAAAGGTTTCAGACATGCTAAGGATGGCGCATCTGAGCTGTATATTTTATTTTGTCGGTGAAGGTTTAGTTAATGTACACATAAATGCACTTAATAGGTTAACCATTAAACCTTCTGAAATGACTGCAGTCTTTGTATCAGGTCATTAGATAAACACAGTTGGCGTTTTGGACATTTTTGCATGTAAAATAAGATAGAGTTTAGCTAATTAGAGTGTTGTATTGACCGATTCTTAGAAATCTGTTAATTGCCGCTTCTGCAGTAAAAGATTATAATGTTGGCTTTACACCTTCTTCAAATGGTGTTTGTTTTTTTTTTTTATCTTTCCGCTTGAAAAGCTTGTAACGAGGTGGAGTTTCCCCTTTGCCCGTAGCCCTTAGTGATGACAATACACCCTTTGTTTAACTTCAACTGTATTGAATACACAGCTCTCTAGCCCAAATCAAGGTCAATGAAAATAAATGTTTATTATGTGAAGGTGAAGCTCCTGTTTTAAAGCTACAATTGCCTGAAATATTTAGAATCTCGGAGACGATAAAAAGAGTCTTAGTTTAAAGCGTTTTACAGAATTCTGAATTGTTTCTAGTAGCAAAGTGTAATGTGATCACCGTGGAAACCACTGTCACGTACTGAGCAGAGAGGTTTTGGAATGCCTCTGAGTTTTGTTATCTGTGGAGTCCCTGTTATATCACAGGTTGTGTGAGTATGTACAGCAGCTTATAGAGTTTGCATGGTATAATTTAAAAAGGACACAATATGAGACGGTAGATAACACAGGCACTACTAAGGTGTACTTAACTACTTCCGATTCCTTTGCATTCGGATCTTTGATTAATGGATGTGTATGGTCCGTAATATCCACGCAGCCGTGCTATTGCTCCGTTAACCCTTCCCCTTGTATGGATTGACCTCTGATTGCCTACCGTAACTTCTCTGACTCTTCTGGATGGGAAATGACACCATGTGGTACACAGGACGTCAGTGCGCCTATACTGGTCGTTGTCATACCAGGTGTCAGGATACCAGGGGTGAGAACCAGAGCTCACTAGATTTCCTTGGCCCTTAGGTTCGGAAGTCACAAAGCTAAGGAAGAGAGTTAAAATAATGCTTTTATTGTGACACAAAACACTACAAATGATAACTAGGCAATAAAACCCATGGACTAAATTCAGAGACTGAAGATAAGAGAGGAAAGGTGGGCAAAACCATGTTGATTGCAGGGGGAGTCATATTTCATCTGTTGCAAACAGTATTAGAGTTGAGAGGTGATGTTTTCCAGCTCAAGTCTAAATAACAGTGTAATAGTAAAGCTGGTCAGTGAGTAAAGCTGGTCAGTATCTGTGTGCAGTAAGCAATTCAAAGATATATCCCTGCATGCAGAGAATACAATTACCTTGACTCCCCCCTGAAATCAACATGGTTTAGCCCAGAAGTAGCTTTCCTGTCGTTGGGTTTGGGATTCTGTCTTGGGAGAGTGGGCTGTTCCCTTGCACCAGTCCGCCTGTGTGACTTTTATCCCTTTCACATCACCACTTAAAACACAGGTTTTTGACCAAAATCCTGAGTCTCGGCTATAACCCGGGTATTTGGTGGTGATGTAAAAAGCTACAGGAGTCTTGGCCCCAGGTCTAATGACCTGGGACTCCGACACAAGAAAAGAGAAGGGTTTTCCCCATATCCGACCCTAGTAAGTGGTGGGAAGCCCCCAGACTCACCACGGGAAGCCCTTCACACTGTCCGGGCAGAACCGGGACCAAGAATTTCCCGGTTCTACCCTGCAGCGTTTTAAGGATTACATTTTATTATCCTGCAATAACCTGGGGTGAAAATCCAGGGTTATTGCAGTGTGGTGATGTGAGCGCTATAAATGATGCAGCTTGCACAGTCATTTTGCAGGTGTGTATTGCCGTATATATTATGTATGTGTTACATAAAAGAGCAAAATTAGCACTTTATATTCTTTATTTTGGAGAATATATATATATATAAGTTTCAGTTTATTAACCAAACTTTCCTCTGGGAGAATGTGAACTCTTCCCCCCTCGTATCTTCTCACCATACAATGTCAGGTCAGGGCTCCTGCTGTGTGTACTCCAGGGTGGGTGTCCTGTCCCACAGCAGTGTTTACAGTTGTGTATATTTTACGATCAAAATATACAGAGTGTTGGGCGCTGGTATGTCCCAAGTGAACAGTTGTGTTAACCCTGCATGACTAGAAGGGGTAAGGTACAACGCACCGCAAATCAAAACAAAAACAAATAGTTGAAATGAAGAGCAACAGACTGCGGACTGGGTTCAATAGAAAGGTAAGAGAAATCCTTGTGTGTAATAGTAATGTAAAATCAGCACAAGCAGGTCAACAGGACCGGAGTAATAATGATCGCTAACAGAAGCATAAAGCGTATATCTTAACTAGAGCAAAATGTATTATTTAGTAAGCAAAATGATATGATATAATATA
>WWET01000481.1:414215-429200 GCA_011038615.1 Limnodynastes dumerilii
CATACAGTGAGATTCTGGCTTATTGTTTTGGGGATTTTTTTGTTTTTAAACATCTTTATGGACGCATTCAGGGAAAAAACTTTCTCTGTATGCGGCAACCTTAGCAGGCGGAGATCTGGATCTACGCACGGAAGAGGGGAGTCACGCCCCTGAAGAGCTGCCTTAAGTGTTCCGTGTGGATGTGTTCTCTACATGGAACTCCTAAATGCTGCAGCTATTCTGCATGCCTTATCCTGCCCTCGTCGCGAGATTTAGGCATGCGGTTGACTGCTTAAACCAGCGCTCGGCACTCCCATGTATGAGTGTGTGTATGTATAGCGCCGTAGCGCACAGCACGCATACATGGAGAACCGTGTGCTGTTTTTAAGCTGTCAGCCTCTGACAGCTTCTTTTATGCAGACAGGCCCACTCAGCTCCACCTCAAATACTACCTGGCTCCGCCCATCCTGATCCATGTTCCGTCTCACTGAGGCTTGAGCATGTCTCATTCCGCCCCTGTCCGCTCTTAATGCGTTCTTGTGTGAAGGGCAGTTAAGCATTATCGATGCTGCATTCCATTCATTAATGGTCTCCGATGGTGGGGCATAACTAGTGCACGTATTGAGATGCTCATCATACCGCAAGGGGTTATTTATGTGAGGGCAGGTGAGCAAAATTTAAGGTTGGTAGTCAGAACTCGTAAGATCGATGTGTGCGAATGGCGTGTTCTACCACAAGAATGCATGCAGCCGTGCTCTATTTACGATCCAATTCAGGGCCAATCTTATTAACCCATATGAGCTTGCAAAGCATTAGATTGTCACCCGCCTACAGACCTCTGCCACATGTCTTATGTTTTTTGTTGTGTCTCTAGTCAAAATCTTCCCCTCCCTTCGTTTTCAGGGAGCTGTACTTGAAGACACAGGTCTGACGACTTTAGACAACAGAGAATGACTCAGAATTAGCACCGACCCAAAAAACAAAACAAAAAAGCTCATTTGCACCATATATGCTGGGAAAATATGTTCCTTCTGCTGATTTTTAAACTCTAATTCAGAGTTAAGCTTTAAATTTGCCTCCCCCTGAATTTCTTTAGACGCTGTTTCTGCTTCATATTTTTCGTCATTTTTCTTAATTTTAGCAAATATTTTATACACCTCCAGGGATCTCCTGTTCTTAGAGGCAAAAACCACTTTCTCCTAGAAGTTTATGAGCAGGGGATAAAAATGTTTATAAATGGTTATTTTTACGGTGCGGTGTAGCGTTTAACCTGGAAGCCAGGATTATAGTTTTCCAGAAGACTAAACTCACAAGAAAGTGAAACTTGAACTAGACAAAGTTAATGACTCCACGTTGTAAACCTTTGTCCTCGGTGGCCTCAGACAGGTCTGATCTTAACCCGTTTGTTCTGCCAAGTGCGATCAAATGAATATAGTTCACGCACTCAGTGGAATGTACCCGCGGATATTACCAGAGTATCACGTTGTTATTGTTGTGTTTTGTTTTTTCTCTTGTCCCGTTCTGGCGTGGTTGACATCCAGGTGTAATTACGGCACATTATTTTGGTTTATATGACAACATATTGAGCTTTCGGTATGTAATAGGTGATAGTTTTTGTTTTTCTTGCTCTATTTACAAATATGGGAGCAGGTGGAAGAACACACCATGTATCTGCATAACAAGAGCGAGCACAGAAATCTGGCTCAAGGCTACCTTCAGACTGTGCTTTGCGCTAATGCAATGGATTGTTGTACGATATTGCAATGAGAAAGTGGGTGGTTTAGTGTTTCTTATAGGCACAGTAGCAGCCGGGAGACCTTGGGCTTCCTCCAAAATCTTGCACCAGCTCAAGGGATGTGTAAACCCCCCAATCACGCTACCATTTATTAAACACTGAACGATATTACAGAAGATTTTATTTGTCAATCAGCCTGCATACACATTGCACATAATTGTAGGTGAGCCTTTATTATCGAATGATTTGATTGGATGCTTTAAAAGATGTGATCAAACTATTTTATGTACAAGGTAATGATCAGGCATGATCAATGTAGCATATGCACTTGCATGATATCGTTCCAAACACTTTATTGGGTCTTTTGAACTATAATTGTTAAAAAAAAACCAAAACAAAAACAGCTGTCGTGTGTATGGGGCTTAGACAGAGGAGCTTTTGAAACATTACATAGTCCTATCTGTATTAAAAACACAACCCTACACTTACTAAAAATATACCGGTTGTTGTCCCCGGTTAGAAACTTTGATTTCTGAAATGGGGACATCCGAAAGTTCCTTTTCGGATGTCCTTATTTTGAATACCCCCAAGTTTAGAATTTTTTTTTACAGAATGGGTGAGTATGCCGATCGACATACTCAACCATTCCGTTTTGCAAACGCCACCGCTACCGCACCACAGGAATGGTGAGTAACCTCTCCAGGGTTAGGGTCAGGCTGCAGGGAAGGGAGGGTTAGGGTCACTGCGGGGGAGATGGAGGGTTAGGGTCAGGCTGTGGGGGAGATGGAGGGTTAGGGTCAGGCTGCGGGGGAAGGGAGGGTAGGGGTCAGGTTCATAGATCCATTTTTGTGTGGAGTGCCGTGCGTATTTTTACGATCGGATTAACTGCGCATGCGTAGAAACTTTATTTACACTATTTACGTTGAATTTACCCACGCAAGTCCATTAGGCACGTACTTGTGAATCGCAATTCTACGTGCGGAGGGGCATAGTTGAAACTGGTTGCATTCTCCTCCTAGAAAATCTGATTTTCAAAAAAGGGACATCCGAAGGTTCCTTTTCAGATGTCCCTTTTTCAAATACTTACCATTTTCAAATTTTTTTTTAGAATGGGTGAATATGCCTTTCACCCTTTCACCTTCGGAAAGAACTATATCCCTCCACCACACCTCTGCCG
Organism: Limnodynastes dumerilii; assembly: GCA_011038615.1. Classification (NCBI taxonomy): domain Eukaryota; kingdom Metazoa; phylum Chordata; class Amphibia; order Anura; family Limnodynastidae; genus Limnodynastes; species Limnodynastes dumerilii. The sequence continues at coordinate 417,107 of WWET01000481.1, forward strand.
CTGCTATCGCCAGACCAAGGGACAGGTGAGTAAACTCTATGTGCGGGGTAGGGAGAGTTAGGGTCAGGCTTTAGGGGAGGGAGGGTTAGGGTCAGGCTGCGGAGGATGGAGGGTTAGGGTCAGGCTGCGGGAGATGGTGGGTCAGAGTCAGGCTGTACGTCAAGGAGGGTTAGGGTCAGGCTGCCATGAAAGGAGGGTTAGGGTAGTGAGAGGGGAGGGTTAGGGTTAGAATTAGGGAAAGGAGTGGGGGGATTATTTTTACTCACTTTTTGGAGCACCGAAAGCTCGGTGCTCTGTGGATCGATTGCAATGTCTCCTCGAGGCATATGCTATCGAAATCCCAGCCAGTTTGAAAGTGGCTGGGAGAAAACAGCCCTATCGAAACAGGACCGTTCTTTCCGGAGACCCACACCCAAAATATACAAATCTTAAAATGATGAATTTGTAAAATACGTTTTTGGTCATAGACTATACACTGTAGTTAATGTTTTAATGTCTGAATATTGGCATATTGTCGTTTACATTGCTCAGGCATATTTTTTAATGAGGGATAAATATTGAGGGGTGTTATTTGACTGTAAATAAAATAAAAAATAAGCTTGCACAGGCTTCTTCATTCCTGCCCATACCAACCCATTTCCGTGTCCATTTTCGGTACCTCTTATCCAGAGTTGCGAAAGTCACGCCTAGTTTGAACAGCTTTTTTCCGATCCGTAAAATCTCTGGATCATCCCCATGGATACCCGTACAGGCTGTAGGCTTGGAGCGTGGGAAAATGTCAGGGTTGTCATGTTGCAGTAGAATTGGTGATTACAGCTAATTATTTAATGATCTTCAGATCAATGGGGGGTAGTTTGATGCCAGATATAGAGGGGGTGGTCTGATCATGAGCATAATTACACAGTGTTAGGGCTGACAACATACAGGCTGGATTTGTGATCTTCTCATCCTGTCTTGTAAAAGAAAGTAATAAATAAATAAAAATAAAAGTGCACATTTCTGGTTTACATCAAGCGTAGCAGGTTGTATACACTCCAGCAAGACGCCTCGCTGACAGAGCGACAGGGAGTGTGCAGGTGGGGTGGAATTGCAACAATATCGTAATAACGAATTCATAGAAATGCGATGCTCTGCAAATATTTAATGTGGGCGGAGGGAATGAACTTTAACCTCCTTTTAAAAAGAACAGACAAGAATGTAATACAGTTTGCTGGGGAAACAATGGGAATTTTTATTTTTTAACTCTATAAAAGACTAATGCTTTAGATTCCAAGCAGTGAATTCTGTTGATGGCGACGTGCCTCCGAGAAGCTTTTGGCGCATCCTGTCGCTCACGCATACGGTTGAATTGAGTTGTCATAAAGCTGGTCTGGCCAATCTGTGGCTTTCCAGGTGTTAATTACTACTCCCTTATTCAGAGTTGTGCATCTGTGCAAAAATCACACGGATACGTAGCTGTTTTGCGCATGCGCCAAATGCGCAAGGCAGTCGTACTGCTGGTCGCAATTTAGTGTATCCATGTGCTTCCAAATGCGACTTTTTAACAATGAAAAAGGAGCGTTTCAAGATATGTTAAATAGAAATCTGGGCGTATATGAGCAACTGCGAGCGCATCCGTGCTTGCCATAGCACACGCATCCGCCGTTTATCTTGACCTGGTGTAAGTTGTTGTTTCAGAAAAGTAACACCATAGCTTATAGTTTAAAAAACAATAAAACCGTTAGCGGGATAATTTTAAGGCTGGCGGCACAGTCACCCAAAATCGGGACTGTCCCGCTTGAATCGGGTGTGCACATGATGATTAGGGGAAGGAGCAGGCTCCAGCTTGAAATGGCAGTTTATGTGTTGTGTGACTGTAATTGCAAATTTGTATACCTAAAGCTGTCTCTGTTGTGAATTTTCTATCCATGAAGTAAGGCTTAGTTGCTAATCCTCTGACTATCAGGGGACTCCTTGAAGAGAGTGTGATTTCCCTGACCTCCTGAAGTTTGGCAATCTCCCTGATACAGGTTCAGTTCCAGAATTAATTGCAATATGAAGACAGAGTTCAGAATTTGTGTCCTATTTTCTTGCATTGAGGCCTTTGGAGGCGGCCATTTTTATGGAGACCAAGATGTAATCAGAGACTGGCAGCTATCTAAGACAACATGACTTCAAAAATGGAGACAGAATGAAAAATACACTTTTGGTCTCTTGTTATTTACAGTCTTCGCAATAAATTCAATAAGTATTTATTCACTGATAATTTAAAAATAAAATACTGCATATCCTCCAACATGACCCCTTCCATTAGGTACAGAATAATCCGCTCCTGAGCTTCCAACTGTCACTCACCTGATTTAAATTACTTAACTGATATTTAAAAAAAAAAAAACTATTTGTCTCTTTAACAAAGGAGGTAACCATAGTAACGGATAGTTGGAAACTGAGAAGCAGAGTATTTTGTACCTTTATGGAATGGGTCATGTTGGAGGGTATGATACTGATGCTGATGTTGTTTTTTTTATTAACAAATAGTTTTCCTGGCAGTGCTCACACTCCCATGTGTGGCACTATTTACCGGACACACCCCTTTGGTGGTGCAGGATATCCTAGTGTTGACTCTTCTGGAATATCCAGGATACTCTCGAAATTTGGGCAGTTCTCCCGGTATCCCGGGAGAGCCAGCAAATCTCCCGCAAGTCCTCACCCTCTGCCAATGTCTATTGTAATCTCTAGAGTTACTAGGGATGGGCGGGACTTGATGATGTCATCAAGCCCCGTCCACCCCCTGGAACACTAGAAATTACAGAAGTGATTGACATGGACGGGGCCTAATGATGTGATTTGCATCCATTGCATCATTAAGCCCCGCCCCTTGCAGGCATCTATGGCTTCCCTCTGGGAGATTCTGGAGGGAAGCCTCAAAATCAGGAAGGGGGCGAGCCTTAACAATGCGATTTATGCAATGGGGAGGGGCTAGATGAAGCAATTTGTGTAATGAAGTCCTTTCCTGTCCCTAGCAACATTAGTCAACTAGTGTTGCCAGGCAGGGAGGCTGGACTTGAGGCCGTGGTTTCATGGAAATCATGAGCCTTAAGCAGGGCCGTTTCTAAGGGCAGACGAGCCGTGCGATCGCACGGGGCGCGCCCCTAGATAACTTAAAGGGGGGGCGCGTCCCGCAGCCCTCCCTCGTGCAGCGGTCACATAGACCGCGGCTCTCACCGGCGCCGGGGGTCACCGAGAATGATGCGGTCGGCGCCTTTGAGAGCCGCGGTCTATGTCATCTGTGTATGTACTTTGTAATTCCTGTATATTTTACTATTGGTGTGCCGCGGAATTCTGGGAAGGGCTTAGGCGTGCCGCGGAATTCTGGGAAAGGCTTAGGTGTGCCGAGGGTGAGTAAAGGTTGAGGAGCACTGCTTTAGGCTATGCACAGTGCATAAAATACACATCCTCACACCTCATTAGGCACAGTCCATACGCAGAATGAGCCCCTCCCTGCCTCATATGTTGTTGGTCTATAAATAATAAGGATAATATAATTTATTGGATTGCTATTGGGCACCCATGGTGAAATACGTGTCTGGGATATAGTTGCATGGCTGATTGAGTCTCTTTTCTCTGCCACTGGAGTGTGTGTTGGTAAAGGGTGTAGACACCCGTCCCTCTCCTGCTTGTATAGCCCGTGTGTTCTGCCTGGGGCACAAATTACAGACAGATGTGTCTGTGAATAAGCATCGGAGACCACACGGGCGTCATTGCTGTAGGTGGCGCTACACGCGCTGGGCGGGTCTGTTTAAACTTGCTTAGCTGCAGAGTCTGGTGTGGTGACACTGCGTTCACCCAGAGGTGAGACATGCTCTTGTGTTGCATTGCTTGTGTTGAAAATAATAATAAAAAAAACTGCAATTCACTCCATAAAGTAAACTAATGAATATATTAAATATATAGTACATTTAACCATATTTACAGTAGTTATGAAAGCTCTGTATCTTTTGCAGAATGCAAAGCTTTTATTACTTAATTCTAGTACTTGCAAATTTAGAAAAAAAGCGATAAACAAATGCTGAATATTGTTCAGCGCTCAAAGTAAGACCCCTATATATAGAGAGAGACAATATAAAAACATTATAGCACTATTTACTCTATTAATATCTCTCCAGCTACTACCTAGGGATGACTAGTCCCAAAGAGAAATAAATAGAATATGTGGAAGCGCTTGGAGTAGATATAAAGAGTTTTATTGTAACACCAAGTAATTTAAAACAATAATATATTCAATATAATATTCAATGGCAACAGTTGTAACAATCGTGTCAAAGTGAAAAGTTATGCCACAAGGCAATCAAATTGTACAATAGGCACGATATAGATATATAATATTATATATGAAAATTATAAATCACAGTAACATAATAAATTGGTTCAGTGGACTCTGTATAGGAATTGAATTAATCCAGAGAGAAATTGATAATCTGGATTCTAAATAAAGTGCTTGAAAAACAAAGTTCCCAGTTTGAATGGAGAAATAGCAGATTAGATGATGGTAAATGAAAAAAATGTTTATCTCCAGTTCTTTCACAATAGAGAAATAAAAAATAGAAAAAATAAAGTCTATAATTCAGCAAAAAAAAACAAAAAAACACATATATAGCTGTCAGACTGGTATAGATGGAAATTGATGCTGACCAAACTTCAAATAACGAAGAACACAGATGTAAAGCCACATGTATAGGACACCATAGTGTGGATATATTACCGTTAGGTCGAAGGTAAGACTGTTGCCCGTATATATGGTTCAATGGAACCTCATGGAATAGATAGGGTATCAGTTATGAAGGCATTCAGCGTATAGTACAGTAGTTAATCGGATTTGTGTCTCGCAACTGGTCTTCAAGCTCAGTCCGACCAATATCATGAGTGAAGCAGCTAGATGTCAATTGCAGTGGAGCTGGTGTTAGCAGCAAAGTAGTATAGAAGTGGATGCACATGAGGCCAGCCAGTGTCAGAGCTCAGTCCGGATATGTAGGGAACCAGCAAACGGGGTCAATTAGTTTGCGACAAAGTTCAGGCTGATTATCATATGAGTCTCAATAAAGTAATGGATCCAAAGTATATATAATGTCCAGCCTGAACTTTGCCGGTGTTACAATAAAACTCTTTATGTCTACTCCAAGAGCTTCCATATATTCTACTTGCAAATTTTTATGAAGTCAGACGGTGGTAACTCTGCCCAGGGCATACCATAAGATTAAGTTATCGGACCCTCGGATAAGTTTTTCGCCGCTTGAAAATATAATCGTGCCCCTACCCTACAGTATTTATTGGTTAGATCGCATGTTAATGGGATGATCCGATCAATAATCGCTCTAGTGTATGGTAAGCTATGGTGCTAAAAATTTGTTCCATATTCCCTTCCACCCAAGTAAAAAAAAAAATGCAAATGTGAATTAAACACTATAGAAATCTTTGTTTAGGGTTGTTCTTTCTCATATTATAATTTTAGTTTTTCCAGTTCTAATTAATATTTACTATAAATCTATCAGATCATCTATAATGCTTCTTATCACAGTATACACTGAAATAAGAGGTTATGGGGCCATTCCAGATTTTTATAGCCAGAATATTGGAATTCCCTTAGGGCCTGATTCAATTAAGCGCGAAGTGAATTTTTTCTGCGTTTTTGCGTATTTTGCTAATTTGCATATTTTTTTCACGCATATTTTTCGGTCCCGATTCAATTCCGTTTTTTTTCGTGTATTTTTTGGTCTATCGCGCGTATTTTTTGTCCCTATTTAAATCCATTGCAAGTGCGAATTTTTGCGATTCAATTGCGTTACACGCGTTAAAATTTGCGCGTTGTCTGAAAACAGGCCACTATGAGCAGAAAGGCTGGTGGCTTATCATATATTTGCAAATATGTGTAACGGAAGTTTCTGTATTTTATTTTACAGATACAATGGTACAGACCGTGACTGGTTGATGGCAGCGTTACTGGGCATTTTCTTTCCTCCTCTCTGTTAAAGCAGATAAGCAGTTTACCCCGGTCTTTAGGCACCTGTTTGCATTAACTTATAATTGATTGAAGCAACAACCATTTTGTGTACACAATCCTTTAAACAAGCACCTTCATGCTGCAATATTAAATAGACAGAAAGCTTGTGTGATGCCAACAGTGTAAATATGGTAAAAGGGAGATAATACAGTACTATCTCCTGCCTCCAATAAGGGCGACGACAGAGAAAAAAAACACAGCATGGAGTGTGCGACAGCAGCAGATAGAAGTCACTGTCACTGAGCCTATTTCATCAGCCATACTTAAGATAAACCTTTTTACATAAAACGTTTAGATTCAGACGCTGGATAAAAGATATCCGCGAATTATAGACACTTCACTGGATTTTTATGCAGAAAAAGTTAATTTTATGTGATAATTCTACTTTAAGCGTCTCATTTGAGAAAGATCGATATGAGAACAGGGCAAAGGCTTCAATGCCTGCAGTAAATGAACTTGGCAGATCGTCCTAGACGTCTGGAGAAGCACAGTCGCATACGGAAAGTCCTGGCCTCGCTCCTACCTGACACGCGAGCCATCCTTGTAGAGAAGTAGCACTGCTCCAAGTCTTCAAAGTGTGCGGTGAGGCGTTTCCGACGAGACGCCAGAGTGCTGTTATACCATGGCTGCTTCTTTGTCTGGATGGAAGAGGAGCAGAGGAGAGGATTACATGAATTATTTTATTTACTGTCATTGTATAGATGGTAGCACAGGCTGGCAACCAATGCTAATAAGGTCTATAGTAAGCATTATTCTCCTATAAATTTTACTCTTCTTAGTAATGGTTAACAAACAGAAATTGTTGCCAGATTAGGTCAGTCTCCTACAAAGGCTCAGAACTCTCTGCATGTCACATAACAAAATTCAGTGTCATGTGGCTGTGGTTGCCATGGTTTTGCAAACTGAAGTCCTTAATTGCAACCCTTAGGGGGGAGGGTGGGCACATGAGAGAGGCTCCACACAGAGCCGGGGAGGTTCTGGCAGCACTGAGGTTTGTGGCATAATCATGTTCACTATAAGGCACATAAAATGTAGGTGTTGCATTTGGTCATTTTGGGGTTCTGCGACCATGTTTTAACCCCTCCCCTGCCCCACCAAAAATCAGAGTACCCTGCTCATAAGCACTTACAGGCAGGGGCGGAAGGTGACAGACCTTAGCAAGAAGGCGGGGCCTGAGTCTGGATGGGCAGGAGTAGGCGGAGCCAGATCGTGATGGTGGTGGAGCTGAGCGGGTTCGAGGTGGGATCACTGCCTGATAGAAGCTGCCAGAGGCTGACTGCTTAAAACAGCACTCGCCACTCCATGTATGAGTGCTGAGCGCTTTAGCGCTATACATACACTCTTATATAGAGTGTCAAGCGCTGTTTTAAGCTGTCAGCCTCTGTTACCCGCAGTTCCAGTTGCTGCTGCAACTGATAAATTCAGCAACAATAAAGCCAATATAACCGTGCCAAAAACAAGCAATATAAAAATTAAACACACCCCTGTTGCTTACCTTGTCCCTCACACTCTCCTCTGCTCTGTCCTGGCTCACTTAAGTGCTGGCAGGTTAACTGTCAGTGCTGGCAATAACACTCGCCTAGTACACCCATTTTCCCTTCCCTAAAGCCACTTAAGCCTGGTGCAATTTCTATGGCAATTTAAACTAAAACATCTGCGGTTTTTTTTTTTAAGCACTGTATATTATTGTTTTATTAGTATTTTATTATTAGTAGTAGTATTCTATTTTATTATGATTATTATGCTTTTATAAAAAATAAATACATGTGATTTTATTTGTTTTATAATAACTTTCATTTTTCAGAATTTGACTAACAGCCACTATGGAAGTAAAAAAAAATAAAAAATTCTAAATAATACAAATAGCGTTTCGGATGTTAGTAAGAGCCTCATCCCAAGGCCCGGAGGCGAAGCAATTATCGGCGGTCTCATTGTACAATGAAAATATGCTATCGCCGGTAAAAGTTTTTTTCTTTTTTTTTTTGTAGTGCCACATAATGAAGTTATTCATCTCCGACTTCCTGTAGCGAAGGTTTCACTAAATAAACCCGTGAGCGTGATGGCAGAATGGGCCGATGGGGTGGTTCTGTCTGGCCGTTGCAGGGGGTATTGTTCCCGGTCTGCTCAGATCATGCAAAGAGCTTTCAACCCATGAGACGTAATTAGGCCTCATAGTCAACGGCCATTATTTAGGCCCGATTGTTCCTCTTGATAGATGCCTCTTGCATACAGTTGAGTCTGTGTGTTGCATTATGGAAGTCAGCTGACTACGCTGGCCAAGTATCTTGGAATGAAGCGTACAATACAAATCTTTGTTTCATGTTGCCAGCTACTTGTTTTTTTTTTTTTATCCATATTCTTTTTGGAAATCAGTGTTTGCTGCTGATGGAGAGTTGGGAGCAGAAGCCCAATCAGATGTACATTTGCTACTGGTCATTTAGCAGGGCCAGAGGTGCTTATGAATTATACATGCGAGGAAATTGCTGTCTGCTTTTGCATCTGACTCCGGAATACTGACCAGGTTTATCTGCACGCAGCGATTTATAGTTGAACAAGGAGCTGTCCCCTCTCAACCGCAGGTGTTCCTGCACATTTTAGGGTCCCTTGTAGTGGACGTGGTTTGGCTGAGTTGTAAAATTGCCCCTTGTTTTTTACTTTTGTTCTGACCTCTAATTTGGAGCTTATGTGGCTGATCCAGAGCTAGGGGTAATGGCACAAAATAAGCTCAAATCTCTGTATTCCGACATCGATTTGTGTCAATGAATTCCTGCAACCCACCCCTAACCATCCTCATCCCGCAGCCTAACCTTAACCCTCCTCTAACCCTCCGCATCCCTTCAGCCTAACCTTAACCCTCCTCTAACCATCTTCATCCCGCAGCCTAACCTTAACCCTCCTCTAACCATCCTCATCCCTTCAGCCTAATCTTGACCCTCCTCTAGCCACCCTCATCCCGCAGCCTAACCTTAACCCCTCCTTTAGCCAACCTCATCCCGCAGATTAACCTTAACCCTCCTCTAACCATCCTCATCCCGCAGCCTAACCTTAACCCTCCTCTAACCATTCTCATCCCGCAGCCTATCCTTAACCCTCCTCTAACCATCCTCGTCCCTCAGCCTAACCTTAACTCTACCTTAACTATCCTCGTTCCACAGTCGAATCTTAGCCCTCCCCCATCCATCCTCATCTTGCAGCTTAACCCTAACCACAGTGTGTGCCTTGTCGAAAAGGTACATTCAACATTGTACTTGTTCCGCTATGGATATATTCTTTATTAAGAAGTCGTCAGCAGTGATACAGCCGCGAGTCAGCTGTCATCTGTATCAGTGTTGAGAATGGGATGGCGCGGCGGCATCCCCTGGAAAGCTTTGTTGCGTGTGCAGTCTTTAGAATCTGCTTTGCAGGGGCCGTAGCACATGTACCATGAGGAGCTAAGTGTCTCATCACCGCGCAGACATTGATTGGACTTTATAAAGTAAGATCCCTTTGCGCTGATCCATAGTGCTTAGGATTGGGAATTATGGCTGATCACTCAGGGCCGTATGCATATGCGTTTTTTCCTACTGCGCATGCGTACCACATTTTATACGTTATGTACGTATCTTTTCCTTACGTAGATTGCGTAAATGCGGTCTTTCAGACCGCATTTACGCAATCTGTGTAAGAAAAGATACGTACATAACGTAAAAAATATATAATTCCGTCTGTGCGTGTTGACTGGCCACCTGAGCCACATCCCCTGCATGACTGTGACGCCACCATACTAGCATATGTCTTTACTCATAGTATCTTACGTCTTGATACTCCCCTTCCGGAGACACGGAAAGCTGGAGGCGGCACTTGATTTATGCAAATCATACATGAAGCCGCCCCCCCTGCATGATAAAAAGCGGTCATTCACAGGGTTAACTTTAGTAAAGCTAGGGGCTTGAGGCAGTGAATTGCATTAAATCACTGCCTTCAGCCCGTATCCAGGATATTTTCTGGCTCTGGCAGGTTTCTGGGGGGGCCAAATATTGGGAGTCTCTAGGAAATTCTGGGACATTTGGTAACTATGCCTTCACTCAGAAAAGAAATGTAGGAGAGAGGTGATTTTTATCGAAGCGAGTATTATCTCTGCTGCTAATGCTAATAACTAGACACCCACATTGTTCCTGGATAAAAAAAATATGAATTAGAAGAAATTTGTTGCCACATTGCATTAAAAAAATACAAAACAACAAACACCCCTCCCATCATTGAGATGTGAATAAAAAGTTTAATGACTTCACTGAAAGGGTGGTTGATCACTGGAATAACCTCCCATCTGAGGTGCTTGAGGCTAACACAATATAACAATTTAAACATGCTTGGGATAAATAGGAACATAGAAAGTGATGGCAAAGAAGAGCCACATGGTCCATCCAGTCTGCCCAGTTGAAAGCTGCTATCATGTCCCCCCTCTCCCTTCTCTGCTCCAAGCTATACATGTTTAGTTCCTCTAGTCTTTCTTGGTATGATCTGTTACAAAGGCCATGGACCATTTTAGTTGCTCTTCTTTGCACAGTCTCTAATGTGTTTATGTCTTTCTGGAGATATGGCCTCCAGAACTGAACACAGTATTCTAGGTGAGGGCGTACCAATGATTTATAAAGGGGCATCACTACTTCTCTCTTACTGCTACTAATTCCTCTCCCTATGCAACCAAGCATCTGACTTGCCTTTCGCATTGCTTTGTTACATTGATTGGCTACCTTCAAGTTACTGGAAATAATGACTCCTAGATCCCTTTCCTCCTCTGTAGATTCTAATGTAATGCCATTAAGGAAATATTGAGCCTTTGGGTTTTTGTGCTCCAAGTGCATGATTTTGCATGATTTTGCATTTTTTGGCATTAAACTGCAGTTGCCACACTCTTGACCATTCCTCCAGTCTATCTAGATCATCCCTCATTTTCTGTACCCCTCCTGGCATTTTTACCCTGTTACATATCTTTGTGTCATCTATAAAATGGCAAATTTTCCCCTCAATACCACAGACAATATCACCAATAAATATATTCAGTAGCACTGGTCCAAGTACAGAACCCCGGGGTACTCCACTGGTTACCTTACCATCCCCAGAAGAGATTCCATTTACTACAACCCTCTGTTGTCTATCCAGTAACCAAGATTGTATCCATGCAACTAGCTTTAAGTCCAGTCCCGAAGTTCCCAGCTTATTTAACAGTCTGTGTCAAAAGCCTTGCTAAAATCTAGATAAGCTATGTCTACAGCTCCCCCTTTATATAAATATAAAATTATCCAGAATCCTAAACTCATTTGAAGGTCAAATAGGGTCTAGGGTCAGTATGCTTTCAAATTGGGCACACTAGTGATCCATTAAATGTGCCACGTTCAATTGTTTTTGTGTGAATGGTGCAATTGAATGTATTATTTAGTTGATTCATCAAAATGATTCATTTTTGGCCCATTTATTATGGGGGGAGGGGTAGCAAAATCTATAAAAGAAAGTATCTGGTCGTTTAGGGGTTAAGGAGCAAAGCTGTACAGGGAACTACAAATATCCTGTTGCTTATGTTGTGATAACAGACGTTACCATAATTAGTGCAACCAGCTTCCTGTCTAATGATAGCTGCACTTGAATAGATCACAGGAGAGGAAAAAAATACTTGCACTTTCACTATTAAAATTAAAAAAATAAATAATAACTAATCATAATAAGTTTTTTTTAATGTATTTACAAATGGAAATAAATAAATGTATAAATATTTAAACTCGGCCTTTCCTTATGAAAGGCTGCTTTTTTGTGTGGCAAAGGGTTAAAAAAAAAATCCAGGAAATGGGTTAAATTCCACGTGACCAGTATAATACATTTTTTTTGTCCTTTTTGGATATAACACCCTGCCTGTGAAATCTAGCTATATCCCTCCTTATGAAATCTGCATTAGTCATCAGGAGCTGCACAGTGCTAGATGAGCATAGAGACATATTATAGTAAATCTGCTCTTTGATGCAGATTTTCTTCTCTCCCTTTTTTTTTTTTTCTTTACTCTCCTCCCTCCCGCACGGCTTTTGC
>WWET01000481.1:465551-485877 GCA_011038615.1 Limnodynastes dumerilii
TTACGCTGGCTGAAGTTAGGGTAGCCTTCAGCCGGCATAAGGAAGGGGCCATACGCCCGCACAGGGGGAGTGTCGGAAAGTGAACGCCGATACGCTGTGCTTTAGTAAGCACAGCGCATCGGCGTAGGTTTGGATCAGGCCCTTTGTCCATAAAATGTCGATGGTTGATCACCTACGCAGATGGGGAAACGGATGATAACGCGCTGCCTTTGGAGCATAAACATCGCTGTTTTTAGTGCGCTTGAAAATACTACTACCGACGGTTGGTGCAGCGAGCATTCTATGAACCCGGATGGTGCTGCCAGCTGCCTGACATAACCATAAAGAATGGCCGCATCTTTTACCACGTACCCCAACCTCTACCGGTGAAGAAAAATAGCAGACCCAAGAACTTCAATACACCTCATACTTTATGTATATGTGGGAGGCTTAACTTGTCTATTTAGAAACATAGAAAATGAAGGCAGATAACTGGGCCCGTCCAGTCTGCCCAGTTGTTTATTTAAAACTATACTGATCCTAGACACTATTTACCCTCAATTTAGTTTGGGATTTAGGATATCCTTATATTTACACTAGAGAAGGGTCGCACCAGCTATATTACTTATGTAATTAACAGCCATGAATAAACTAGGGTTTCAATAATTCGAACTACACACAAGAAAGAGGAGTAACTGTGCAGGTACCCCAAGAAACCTTAAATAGTGCGCCTGTCTTGGTAATTAGGTTGTGCACTATTTAATGTTTCTTGGGGTACATGCACAGTTACTTCTCTTTTTTGTGTGTTATCCTTATATTTATCCCAGGCATGTTTACACTGTTCTACTGTGTTACCTCTACCCCCTCAGATGGGAGGCTATTCCACTTATCTATCACCCTTTCAGTGAAGTCATTTTTCCGCACATTTCCTCTGAATCTACCACCCTCCAGTTTTATATTCATGACCTCGTGTTCTATTACACCTCTTCCTCTGAATCTATCACCCTCCAGCTTATATTCATGCCCTCGTGTTCTATTACACCTCTTCCTTTGCCACCCTCCTCTAGCCGGTCACAAGCTTTGGTATATGTGAAAGCTGCGATCATATCCCTCCCTTCTCTGCTCCAAGCTATACATCTGTTGGCTATTGATTTACAATAGCAGCTATTTAATTTTTGAGGTGATATTGGAGTATTTTGTGTTGATTTGAGTAAAAATACCTAACTAAGTATATTTAATTTGATTTGAGTGATTTGTTTTGTGTTTTTGTTTCTGAGTTATTTGTTTCTAAATTTTTTTAATAGGTGGTTAATGTTCATTTTTTTCTATTGTTTAGGTGTATTTAGATTTGTTTTTCTGAGGTGTTAGGTATTTGTGAGTTGATATCTTATTTTATAAAAGGAATTGGAATGTGTGGAGATACACTGCCTTAGGGACAAGGATTGCATCAAGTGATGGCTGTTGGTTGGGTGTGTAACACCTCTGTATAAAAGAATTTGCACACACCCATGTTACCTGTCAATCACTTCTAATTCCACACTCTGCAAGCGTGTGTATGTGTTACTGCATGGGGGCCGTTACCTCTGCTCCAAACACAGTTCTGGTCGAATCATTCATTTAAAACAAAATTGATTCAATATTGTCAGCATCTGTCACTCAGCTCAAACTGTGACACCCGCTGTGACCTCGTACTATAAAGCGTACTATAAAGCGGTTCAACAAATGACAGTTCTCATGAGAATAATGAAGTGTATGTAAACACAAACACACGAAATGCTGGCAAGACTTCATTACCTGAATAAGAAAGGGTAGAGCCAGCTTTCAGTGATGGCATCTCCGTGTTTCCTTGCACCATGGCGGGTTCTATTGAATGCAAGGGTGCAGCAATTATCTCAATAAAAATTCTATTCTAAGTGTCTATATTGTGTGTTTTTGTTTTTTTTGTTTTTTTAATAACATTTTGAGTTTTCATTTTACATTCAAGCAAACATTTGAGTAAACAGCAGACATGGCAATACAGCTTAAGAATACATTTCTCAGGGCTTGTGTGTTTTGTTTTTAGTGTATCTAAATAATGTGTTTGTGCCAATTTTTTTTCATTCTTATATTTTTTTTATTCAAATGCAAAATAGGTTAGTAAAGGACGCTTCTCCTAAAAAAAAAACCCCCAATATATTTATTGCATCAATATAAACAGTAATAGAGCGACTTTGTAAATTCCTAAACATACATTAGCGTCATTCATAAACACCAGACTGAAATAATATAGAATGAACCAGCAACCCAATGTATGCCAGTATCCAATTGTGTGTGTATTTGCACCTTTTATATCATGTCACCTCGGTCCCTCTTTTTTCACTGATGTACCTCTCGATTCTTTGTTTTTCCTAATAGATTGGGTGGGGGGAAACAGTGTGTATGAGTGGGTGGATAGGGATTTCCTTGTTATAACTCTTTGTCTTGGATCTTTTGAATAATAATGTGGGGCAGCACGGTGGCTCAGTGAGTAACAATTGTGTCTCACAGCTCTGAGGTCATAAGTTTGATTCCCGGACTAGGCCATATTTGTGTGGAGGTTGTATGTTCTCCCTGTGTCAGTGTGGGTTTCCTCCGCTATATAAAAATCTGTTGTCTTCAGCTTCCTCACATTGGCTTATTGTCTGAATAAAAAATATGCACTTACGGTGTCTATCACAATATGTGATTGCAATATTGCACGTGGTGAGGATTAGCTGGTTGTAGTGCACTAAGAGAGAGGTTATAAAGAGTTTCCATGTCACATTTACAAAATAAACAATTCGACACCTCTGACCGCCTTAATTTACCATAAAGCTTTATATATAAATTAAATAAATGTCTGAATATCTACTCTACAGGACTGTGTTGCTTGATATGCTTCATTGGAGCTGTTTATGCTATAACTGTATTTCTTTTATTTTTTAGGCATTCGACCTCCTATAATGAATGGGCCCATGCACCCCCGCCCCCTGGTGGCGCTGCTGGACGGTAGAGATTGTACGGTAGAAATGCCCATCCTCAAAGACGTAGCAACAGTGGCGTTCTGCGACGCACAGTCCACGCAAGAAATCCACGAAAAGGTAATGGCGATTTTTATGATGAAGATTATTTTACTATACTACCTGCCTTTTCAACAGACACAAAGTACTTGGATGTTACATCATCAGGGGCCGAGCTACAATGGCGAAATTTGGATTAAAACCAATCAAACGCCTCCCCATTACATGTGCGGCACAATGGCTCAAAGGGTAGCTCTTCTGCCGCACTGTTGAGGAGTTTGATATGGCTTCCACAATGCAGCGAATAACTGCATTAATCAGTGAGAACGGGCTTTGATAATGTGGATTTGTATCATTAAGCCCCGCTGCGTGCCAAATGCGGGAGACTGACCTCTGAGCGCTGATTTTTGGGAGTCTTTCGGACGTTATTATTATCATTTATTTATTAGGCGCAACACGGTATCCGCAGCGCCGTACAAAGGCAATAGTTATATATACAATACAATTAACAGAAAAGGCACAAGTTCAAATAAATAAGGAATACAATACAAGTAAAATGCAAAAATAAAGTACAGTCCAAAAACAGCAGAACAATATGTATGGAGAATAGAGATGCTGGATATGTGAGTAGGAGCAGATGAATAAGGAGAGAGATAGACAGTAGAGAGAAAGGAGGGAATGAATGAGGACAAGGGAGAGGGGTGATGACAGGAGGGAGGAGGAGCCTGCTCATAAGAGCTACCATGCTAAGTGGGAGGGGGTGAACAAGCAGGAGGCAAAGGGATGAAGATGGGGTGGGGGTGCAGTTAAGCTTAGGTGGAAGAAGGGTGGACTAGCCTGAAGAAGTGGGTTTTAAAGGGAGTGTTTGAAGGATTGGATGGTGTTGGTGTGTTGGATTGCCTGATTACCATGTGACATATTTTTATTATCAAAAGGACTTCTCTTCCTAAAACACATATAAACAGTTAAGTCCTGGTGCAATGAGCGCCTGTGTGGATGTTTATGATGTCCTACAAACCGGGACGTGTTCTCCGCAATGAAAATTACATTTTTGAAATACAGGCAGTTGAAAGCTCATTTTTGTCTGTCTTTATTTCGAAAATATCCTTAATTAGAATGTTTTCCTAATGAATGGGTAAGTATGCCAAATGTAATTTTCATTGCTTTTCCAATACTTCTGGGAGTCTTGGGGTCAGGCTGCGGGGAAGGGAGTCTTGGGGTCAGGCTGCGGGGAAGGGAGTCTTGGGGTCAGGCTGCGGGGAAGGGAGTCTTGGGGTCAGGCTGCGGGGAGGAGAGAGTTAGTGTTAGGGTAAGGATTAGAATAAGAATTTGGGGTTGGATTAATACTCGCCTCTCGCTACTGCAGATCCGTCCTGTAGCTGATCGATTGCTTGTCCTCTGTTGGGCAGGAGCAATCAAATTCAGTGCAGTTTCGAAAATGCCTGGTAGCAAACGGTCCTTTCGGAAATGGGCCGTTCTGACTGTCGATTCACACCCCTACAAACCTTATATTGATTTCTATGCATGAAGCTTATCTCACACTATTCATTTTCCCCTTGCCCATATACAAGGGGAGCCGTGCTGCCTATAAGCCACGGCCACTGACTGTTTATTCTCCTCGTTGTCCAGCCCACTTCCACGCTGATTAGCCAGTATCAGACCCATTCCCTCTGCATTTTGATTGGCTCAAATAATTTGATGGGAATATATGCCATTTAAGCAACATAGCAAACAAGGATTCCCTGCTTAAATGTTCTATTTTTATGGCAATTGAATGTTCTGTTGCATCAAAATGTATATACACTTCTTCAGCTAGCAATGCTATAAAAATTAAAAGGTTCTGATATATATTATACCCACTGTCTCTACGGAGCCTGGCTTTTATCCATCATTCTGTATGGCTGAAGCTTGCAGAGCTGCACATCTGTGATTGGATGCCATCATTTGATGCAGAACGCACGGCTCTTCTTGAGGTGCTGATTTGGCAGGTTTTTCAATGCTTCACCTGCTGACAGCATGTAAATATATTTACATTGAATTCTTGTGTTTATCTCTCTCTCTATGAATGTAGACCAGGATGAGTGTCAGCAGGTAGTGAGGAGACTATGGGGGTATAAGAGAGAAGGCTTTGTCGTTCCAGCACTAATTAAAAAGCATTTATAAATCTTTTAGAATGCTGTTCTATGGTTTATATTGCCTAAAATAGAATTTAACAGTGCATATGCAGCTGCCCCACATCAGAACATAAGAACTGAATGGCATCTATCACACATCATAGCCTTTGGTTTATAACATGAATTATTGACTCATCGGAATAAGAGTTGTGTATTGGGGCTGGAAAATGTTCAATAGCATTTGATATGTTTAAAGGGTCCTATGGTTTGGTGTGCAATATTTTATAGGATGAGATGTATGTGGGCATCCATTGGCTGTATAAATAGACTTTCATTGGATTTATGCCCTATGAAAAGGATATTTCTATTTGTTATAAAAAGTAATTTTGCTTGTTAAGGTTTATAGGCCCGATCATGCATTGCATACGACAAGGTGCTCTCGCATTCAGAATATGTGTGCTAGGCACATGTGTGGACGTGGCAGTTTCGCATTGGAACGCATTACGAATGATTTTGAATTCCGTAAAGTAACCCTTTCCGTGGGTGGGACACGACGGCCCTGCATGGTGGGCAGGTGGAAGTATTTCAATCATACATGTAAGGGCGTGGCTGAGCCCTTGCGTACGATCCTCAATCACAAACAAGTCCCTGTAAAGATAAAGCAAGGTTCAGGGCATGGAAGATCTGGACGAGGGAGGGGGAGGGTAGTACACTACTATCGCACACGGGATCTTGGATTACACTTCGCATATGTTAGTTCCCCTGTGGAGGCTTTCGAGCAATGTCTGGATCCGGTGCTGTTGCAATTTTATTTTCAATTGCATTTTTGTGTTTTGTATAAGATGTTTCAGATGCAAAAGGTGTCATTGTGCTATTATTATTATTATTATTATTATTATGTTATTATTTTATTACCTGTACACATCTTCAAAGCTAAATTTGGAAAATTGCTTAGGTTTACTGGTCTTAAGCTGGCCATACTATTATTAGTAGTGATATTATTATTATTATTATTTTTATTATTGCTGCTACTGTTTTATTCAGGGCTCACGTTAATGCCTGTGTAGGCGTCTGGTACCTCAGAAAGCACAGACCCTTTCTGGTATCAGTCACATGCATGTTTACCCATGGGACTTGCTGTATCTGTTTTTCCCCTATACTAGGCCCTCTTCCTATTCAGTCCATTGCTTCCTCCTCCTAATGTTAACCCCTGTTTGATTAGCACATTCTCTACATCAAGGCTTGAACTAAAAAAAAAAGAAAAGCCTTGGTTGCTAGTGCAGTATTCTACCATCTGTGATATACAGGAAAATTGCAGGATTATCTCTAAGATGAGGTCTTGACCTACAGCCACTGATGTGCAATGTCATACAGTGCATAATAGCTCAGATGTAAGGCCCTTGACAAGCAGGAGTTCAAATCCCCATTAGTACAGATGTCACTCGAAAAGTCGCTCTCTGGTTCTGAGATAAAGGATAATTATACCTCTAAGCGTTGTGAAGTTTCAATTGGTGGAAAGGTACGGACACAATAGCGAGGGGGCGGGGCCTGAGTCTGGATTGGCAGGACTAGGCGGAGCCAGATGGGACTGTTCACCAATAGAAGCTGCCAGAGACTGACCGCTTAAAACAGCGCTCAGCACTCCATGTTTGAGTATGTATGTATAACGTTGTGGCGCTCAGCACTCATAGCTGGATTGACGAGTGCTGTTTTAAGCTGTCAGCCTCTGACAGTCTGCTTACAGTGTAGGGGGAGCAGCTGCCGGAGAGCACATATCAGCCACACCCTTTTACTCACCCCCTCTAGTTACTCCTCTGCCAGGACATTTTACCATTTTTCCTTCTTGTCTGCTGGTTTATGTATGTTCTGTGTATATAATATGTAAGTAGTTTCATGTTACCTTAAACTGCTGTATGATGTTCAAAGCTCACCGTTTAAGCAGCGGAGCACAGTTATACATTGGGATTATGTTCTTTGTTGAAAATGTTATTTTTGAACATCATATAACAATGTATTCTATACTGAACCACTGAAAGGATATACACCTCAATAGATATAAATACTCCTTAAAAATGTTTAAAGAAGTAAGTTTACTCTGCCAAAAAAATGTTTTGCGACCTAGTTTTATTGTTTAGTTTTTCTATTTAGATTTTATTCTTTTTTTTTTTTTTTTTCTTTTTTTGGTGAATGACCGGATAGTGTTTAATATTAGAATCTAGAAAGAGAATGTGTTTCTAAATTAATTTGTAACCTTCATAAACTCCTTCCTTCAAATCTTCTTCTGTATTGACCCAGAGTGGAGATGGAGTAAAGATTATTGAACCTTACATTTATATGGTGGCCATAATTCTTATTGAGGCTGTAAATTGGGTACCAGCAGGGACGGGCGAATCCTGAATTCACTCCACATAATGTATCGCAGGCTACACACACAGATGTCTAGGATTTATTGTCCATTTTTGCACCCAGCGTACAATTTGGAGGAGGGTTGTTACATCTGTCTGAAATCATGCAAAAGCTCTGATTTAGGACCAGATTCACAAGCACGTGTTTTGGTAAGTTACGTGCCGATTTCTAAGTAATGCGCATGCGTAGTAAATATTTTTTACGCTACCTACGTAGCGTTTCGTTACGTAGATTGCGTATGTGCGGTCTTAAAAAAACGCATGCACGCAGTCTGCGTAAAGAAATGCTACGTAGATGCCTTAAATTATTTACTGCGCATGCGCATTAGCGCAGCACTTAGAAACCGGCACGTAACTTATCAAAACAGGTCCTTGTGAATATATGACATATATTTGGCTGTGTTTATTCCACAAAACATTGTTCATAGCTCTCCGAAATGAATAAGCCCTTGAAGAAACATAAAGGAGTCTAATTAGACACGAAAAATTGGCGATATTGATCGCTGTGTATCTCTGGGTAATTGCTCCTCGTCAATACAAAGTAGAATTACTCTTTTTTTTCAAGGAGAGATTGAAAGATGTTGCTTTCCTTTATATATATTTCAGCCTACATGAAGAAACTCCAGGGAACTGGCCAAATTGTGGAACGATCTGATAAGACCCAAATTTCACATTTTTTTCCCTCTCTTGATCATTTATATTCAAATATTTATTTTAAGCCTTTTGAGCAATTTAAAGCAGCATGGAAGAAAGAGCGTGTCTCAATTCACTGAATGTTAGACTACATCGAGAAATTTCTGTTTGGTAATGTCGTTTTCAATAAGCCTATGTCTGAATATGTGCATGTTGTGTTGACCTTGATGAAGGTCATCATTGCTGAATGACTGAGAAAATCATTGTCTTCACAAATGGGAGACCTTGTTGAATGATGCTAAGGGACAGGAAAACTATAGGTGTTTACTACCAATGGAGAGTGATAGGATGTGGGGTGGGTTGGGGGTAAAGTGCCTTGGAAGGAGCTGGGTTAAGGGAACAGTTTAGCTCAGGCCTGGCCAACCTTTGGCTCTCCAGAGGCCAGATTTACTAAGCTGTGAGTTTAGAAAAGTGGAGATGTTGACCATAGTGACCAAACGGATTCTAGATCTCATTTTACTATTACATACTAGAGAATCACACCCTCCAACATGACCCATTCCATTAGGTACAAAATACTCTCCTCCTCAGTTGTCAACTGTCAGTTACTATGGTAACCACCTTTGTTGAAAAGGCAAATTGTTTTTTAAATATCAGTTAATTTGTGTAAACCAGGTGAGTGACAGTTGGAAGCCTAGGTGCGGAATCAATTGTACCTAATGGAATGGGTCGTGTTGGAGGGTCTGGAGAATGTCCGCTAGAATCTGGTTGGTTGCTATGGGCAACAGCTCCACTTTTGCAAACCCGCAGCTTAGTAAATCTGGCCCCAGATGTTATGAAACTATGACTCTCAGCATGCTTTGTCAAGTATCAGCTTATAGCTATGCAGTTAGAGCATGTTGGAAGTTGTAGTTTCATAACACCTGGAGACCCGCAGTTTGGCCAGAACTGGTTTAGATGTTCTCCTAGTGATAGCGTTTACCTTTTAAATAATGGTGATGCAAATTCCTTTTTTTCCACTTTAGTTCTGAGCATGTTAAGTGTATGTCACATGCAGCTATGTGCTTTTATTTTCATATTGTTATAATTGCACATTTATTCCTAGCAGTGTCTGTATCTAATGAGTTTGGTTCAGAGCCACATTAACGGAATGCTAGATTCTAAATATGTATGATTTAGAAAGTACTGCAATTCTCTTCCTTCCATATAAACATACATGGTATATTAGTGGGGACAGGGGGGGGTTGGGGTTTTTTTTTTCTTTGCGTTTATATTTAGAATTTTTTTCTTTCTTTCATGTGTTAATTGTAACTGAAGCTTCTTCTATATGCCCCTCTCCCCCTATTTAAAGCTCTTTTTCTCCCTCAACCTCTTTGTCTCCATGAAGGTTAAAAGCACTGATCACCCGCAGCTGGTAACCATTTGCCAGGCTGAATCAATATTTGTTTTGAGCCCCACGGCACCTTCATGTGTGTACGATGTAAAATTGCTATTCTGCTGTCAGGTTACACACACACACTTGCCAAGTCAGGTAGACTCCCTGAATGACAGTGGGATCTGGTAAACCCTCCCTACGATTGTTAGCTCAAACCCTTCTGGGATGTGAATACAATTCAGACGTTGTGTCCTATTTCTCTACATTGAGGTCTTTGGAGGTGGCCATTTTCCTGGAGACTAAAATGTAAATAAATAATGGCCGTTCTCTAAGGTAACCAGAAAAGAAATGATAAACACACTTTGGTCTCTAGTGAATCAGTGGTAGTATCACCAGCTTTTCTTCTTACTTGTAAAGCAATATCTCTAGAAGATAAAAAAAATAATAATAAAATGAATAACAATAGAAAGAAAGTGGGGAAAGATGAAATCTTTTTCTTTCATTTCTCTTTATTATTTTGGTCCGGATTCAGAATTACGCACGTTAGCCTGGTCACGCGTTCATAATACACAAGGACTTTGTGCACTTGTGTGAACACACTCAAACGCACCACGAACAATTCTGCATTTATGTATCGTAAGCCTTTACAATGCCGGAGTGTGATGACCTGCCATGTGCGCAGCGTGCATGCCTATATTGTACAGTAAATAAGCCTTGACATACGATCCTCCATTATGCATATGCCCCATTTTAGGTGGGCAGGTGTTAAGTAATGCAGGGTTGCCAACTTTTAACAGCTTCCCTCTGGGAGATCCCGGAGGGAAGCCATGGTGGAGCTTAATGACTCTATTTATACAAATTGCGTCTTTAAGCCTCTTAACTATTACCCCATTTTTTTTTTACCTTTAACAGGGATGGGGTGGAGCTTGATGGCACAATTTGCGTCAAGTCCCTCCCTGTCCCTAGCAGGCTATCCTGGGATACTAGGATAACTGCCCGAATTTTGTGAGTCTCCCGGACATTCCAGGAGAGTCGGCAACCCTGAAGTAATGTCCAGAGTATGGAAGGGAAGGGAGTATAGGATCGCACTTTGCGTAAGTTTTCCTCCTCTGCGGGGATTTATGAGCACTGTTTATACTGATTTCTGGAGCCAGTCCATTATTATTATTATTATTATTATTATTATTATTATTATTATTATTATTATTTATTTATTTTTCCTTTAACACACACGCACGCTTGCTTCTAAGTTATTCTTCAGCGCAGAATGTATGCATAAATATGCAGACCCCATATCCTCTTACTTTATAGTCAGATTTGCGTCCCGCCTCACCAGTATTTAACGCCACCAGCAACAGTGAGATTTCGTCTTTTGAGTAGAGATCACAGAGCATTTGGGGATAATGGGAAATCACAGTGCTGCTAATAATACACTCGATTGTGTCTGACGCTTGTTTGCAAATAAGGACACGTCAACATGTTGCAGCCATTTGAGCCCAGTGAGTGTTGGAATTCTATTCAGCGGGAGGCCCTGAGCCGAGCAGATTATTCTACTCTGGCGTGATCAGCCTTTATTCTGGAATGTGAAATGCAGCAGTTATGTAATACATGGGCTCCCACTGTTTTCCAAACATTATGGGCCTTAAGGGCTGGAGTGTCTCGGAAAATTATCTAGACACTCCACCAGTACAATGCATAGAAGGTAAGCTTGTGGCGCCTGCGTTCAGGAACTAAATCACTATTTGTATTCCGCCTCCCGGAGGGAGGAATATGAAAATCAAATGTATGCTGACGTTCCCTGAAGCTGCAGCGGCAGTGGAGGAGTTTGACGAGGGGCAACATTGACGAGCTGAATAAAATACTTTTCTGGAAGAATAAGGCAAGATTAGCGGGATGGCTTTTGTTTAGGTGTTTTTTTTTCTGTTTTTTTTTTATTTGGTTTTTTTTTTTTCTATATTTATTTTCTAAAGATCCTGCCCGTTTTTGCCAACTTTTTAGGGATAGATTTATTAAATGGCAGAAAAGGAAAAGTGGTGCTGTTGCCCATAGCAACCACTCAGATTCTAGTTCTTTCCATTTTATAGAATGTCAGCTAGAATCTGGTTGCTATGGACAACGTCTTCATTTTTGCTTTTCCACAGGTCAGTAAATCTAGCCCTTCGTTTTCAGATTCAGTTTTAAAAGGTTATAGTCTGTGTGGTTGGTGGCTGTTGTAGCACTATAAGTATCAGACACATTGCCCTCTATCATTCACTGTGCCCTATATCAACTGCTCTAGTTCTAATACTTACCCGTGTTTCCAATTTGTGTTTGTCCAAGCTGAGACCTGAGTAACCTATAGATAAAATTTTATATGTAGATGTAAATATAGATAGGTCGTTTTGTTACGTAGATTGCAGATATGCAGCCTTAAAGACCGGATATATGCAATCTACAAAACAAAACGATACGTAGATTATGTAAAATAGTTACTATGCATGGGTAGTAGCTATTATCGGTAAATTAAGGACATATGTGCAATACGTCCGGGATTGTGAATCCGGCCCATAGAGATATATATAGATATAGATATGAGATAGATAGATAGATAGATAGATAGATAGATAGAAGATAGATAGATAGATAGATAGATAGATAGATAGATAGATAGAGATATGAGAGAGATAGATATGAGAGAGATAGATATGAGAGAGATAGATATGAGAGAGATAGATATGAGAGAGATAGATATGAGAGAGATAGATATGAGAGAGATAGATATGAGAGAGATAGATATGAGAGAGATAGATATGAGAGAGATAGATATGAGAGAGATAGATATGAGAGAGATAGATATGAGAGAGATAGATATGAGAGAGATAGATATGAGAGAGATAGATATGAGAGAGATAGATATGAGAGAGATAGATATGAGAGAGATAGATA
Organism: Limnodynastes dumerilii; assembly: GCA_011038615.1. NCBI lineage: Eukaryota > Metazoa > Chordata > Amphibia > Anura > Limnodynastidae > Limnodynastes > Limnodynastes dumerilii. The sequence goes on from WWET01000481.1 coordinate 478,000, forward strand.
TGAGAGAGATAGATATGAGAGAGATAGATATGAGAGAGATAGATATGAGAGAGATAGATATGAGAGAGATAGATATGAGAGAGATAGATATGAGAGAGATAGATATGAGAGAGATAGATATGAGAGAGATAGATATGAGAGAGATAGATATGAGAGAGATAGATATGAGAGAGATAGATATGAGAGAGATAGATATGAGAGAGATAGATATGAGAGAGATAGATATGAGAGAGATAGATATGAGAGAGATAGATATGAGAGAGATAGATATGAGAGAGATAGATATGAGAGAGATAGATATGAGAGAGATAGATATGAGAGAGATAAGAGATAGAGAGATAGATATGAGAGAGATAGATATGAGAGAGATAGATATGAGAGAGATAGATATGAGAGAGATAGAGAGATAGATATGAGAGAGATAGAGAGATAGATATGAGAGAGATAGAGAGATATAAATCTATGTATATGTGTGTGTTTGTGTCTGTAAATTTGGCCATAAGACATGTTAGTGTATGTTGCGTTAGATGTTTCATGTTTATGGGTTGTAGCTTTAAAATCATAGTGGTTTTATTTGTTATATTACAGTTCTATATTTCTGTGCAGCTTATAACATGAACTTTTATGTCCACTTCTTACTGTTCCAGGTATTAAAGTATTTTACCAATGTTAATGAAGTCTGCAGGACAATTTTGTATAGAACTAATGGAACCATATTCTGTATTAAATGCAAATCTCAGTATTTCACTTCTATGATATTATGTTGTTTGTTTTGCTTTTATAACCACAAGTGTTTACAGTACAAATTAGTATAGTACTAATGATTATAGTGATGACTGATGATTAGTATGATTCTAGTGTCCCTTCCCCCATGTAACGTGAATGCCTCTTTATGGTTTCAGGTACTAAACGAAGCGGTGGGCGCCCTGATGTATCACACGATCACTTTAACGCGGGAAGATTTGGAGAAGTTCAAGGCCCTGCGGATTATCGTCCGGATCGGAAGCGGGTTTGATAATATCGATATCAAGTCCGCTGGAGATCTAGGTATGTTTTCCAACCAGTCTTCTCTTGAATCCGGTATAATGTGCGCATTCCAGGGTATCATTGTTGTCTCCGGAATGAATGGAGAATATGGAATGGTTGATTCCAGGGCGCAGGGTTCAAGATTCTATAATCAACACATGGTCTGTTTTGTACCATATTTAAATCTTTTAAATGGTTCTATATAGCCACGTATGTCTTAATGCAGTTGGCTTTTTTGATCGTCTTTATTCCATCTTAAAGCCATCGTCTGTAGCCCTTAGATGCTTTCTAGTGGTTTGGTAATTAGGTTACATACAGTATGAGTGTCTACATTTTTATAACTTTATTTTAGCTAAATTCATTTTGAACGTTTTCTAAAATAGAAGGTTAGGGTTAGGCTGCGGGACATGGAGGGTTAGGCTGCGGGACGTGGAGGGTTAGGCTGCGGGACGTGGAGGGTTAGGCTGCGGGACGTGCACTCCCCTTGGCACACCCCTTGAATGTACGTATTTTGTCCGAGATCCGCTTTCCAAACCCTACCTTAACTTTTGCCCACGTAACCGATGTCATCCGCTCACGTACGTATGGGCAACACGTATTTACGCAGCTAAGCACGCCCATACTGTACACTTTAAATACAAACCCCCGCCTACATAGCGTATTTCAGACGTATTTTTGACTCACGTAAAATTGGCACGCCACGCCCACACTAATTACGTGACACATACGTGAATGGCCTTAGGCTGTAGGGCATGGAGGGTTGGGTTAGGCTGTAGAGCATGGAGGGTTAGGCTACGGGACATGGAGGGTTAGGCTACGGGACATGGAGGGTTAGGATTAGGCTGCGGGACATGAAGGGTTAGGATAAGGTTAGGGGTCACAACAAAGGCTTAGCTTGTGAAATATAAATCTTCGTGACACTGGGAGCCACAACACCACCATGATCCAGAATGCAGTTGCTGGAATACAATTTTCCGGAAAAACACACCCGAATTTAACCATGGTCACGATCTTTCACGTGAAAGTATTTTCCTCTTGTATGTACCCTGATAGAATCGTCAAGAGTTGGGTTCTTTGTTTTTTGTGTTTTTTTTGTTCTTTTTTGTTTTTTGTCAAGATCGTGGTTTCACAGGCGACGCATTTTGTATATCAATAAATAAGGAACTTTTCTGCAATTTAGCTTTAGAGGACAATGAGAGTTTGTCCACTTTTTTTTTCTGGCAATTTATTTTTATTTTGCTACAATTAAAATTTATAACCTAGTAATTCACTTTACAGCAGTGAACTATACTCTTCCGAAGAGTGGTGTAAAAAAATTTCAATCAGCCAATGACAGAGCTTCCCATCCACCATGAGCCACTCCCAGCTAATGCTGCCGATCATGTATCAGATCTATAGTGTGTGTTAATGCTTTTGTTCTCTTGCAAATATTTGAAATATTTTGAACCCTCCCATAGTGTGTGAAATACAGCCTCCAACCTCCAGCAACGATAGTACATCTAAGATGTCTAGGAAAAGCATTACAGTGGATGTGAAACTACAAGTGTTAGGGATATGGAAGCTGGTGAGCATCAGGTTGATGCTGGCTAAATTAACCTGACTAAATTAACAATTAGAACAGTTATTTATAAATGCAGACAAAACAAAAGAGGTTGCCACAACGGCCTGAAAGTTATCATCAATCTGTTATTTGTGACACCTTCAGAATGCTGTAATATGTATGGTTATACAAATGTATTTATTTATTTTGTAGTGTCTTGCATTTTATAAAATGAACAGAAATGCTATGTTTTTGTTGTGTGGGTCTCCATGGTTGGCATTTGTAATGCATGTCTCCTTTCATCTGCCGCAATTATTTCTCGGGCATGCACTGTTCATGGTGCAGATTTGTGTTGCACTCATGCAGCTAATAATGGAAACGTGGCAAAACATTTTTGTCATTTTTCAAGCATGTGCGGCCAAGTGTTGCTGTCTTTTATGGGACTTTCAGACTTTTCTGTGGTGATAAAGTAGTGATAAGCCCAGGCTTACTCTCTGAATTTGGCCACATGTGGTAAGTTCCCAGTTATTGATACGACTTTCACTTGACTACATGGCCACAGTATCAGACAATCTCTGACATCTGCTTTGGCTGTAGATAGACCATGAAAGGTGCCCATTACTGTACTTTCCTGTAGATAATGAAGAATTGTGCTGGTGCGTTTGGGACCGGTTTAGTAGTAGAATTGCTCAGAATTGTTTCATGTTGGGCTTTCAACTTGTGCATTATAATGCTTCTAAAGTTTCAGGAATGGCCACAGCCTTGAATAGCCTCTCACATCAGTTGTAAAGACCATGAAAGGTGCCCATTACTGTACCCTCCAATGGATATAGAAGATAGAATTATTCTGGTGTGCGGTGTTGTATATGAACATTTTATGGGTAGATCGGCTTAAAATTGTTTCTTGTTTGGCCTTCAACTTGTTCATCGTAATTCCTGTAAAGTTTTAAAAATGGTTATAAATTCTTAAAAACTCTGTTAGGGAAAACAGTTTACAGTAGTTTCATTTGTTTTTTATATTGCTTTTTTAACAATTTAAAATTTGAAAGTCAACTTCAAACCAGTTTATATATATTTTATTACATTTTTGTGGCGTGATAATTTACGTTGAACTTGTCAAGAACTCTATTCGGCAAACCTTGTTCACCTTCCAAAATTAAGCAAAACCACCATATATGCCTTCTGTTTTATATTGTTCCATAACGGCAAGAAGCTCTAAGTAATTGTTTTTGCCCGTACTTTAAAAAAGTGATAACTTGAATATATAAATACTTCATTATTATTGATGTGTCCACCAGGTATCGCAGTATGCAATGTGCCAGCAGCCTCCGTGGAAGAAACGGCGGATTCTACAATGTGCCACATTTTGAACTTGTACAGGAGGACCACGTGGCTACACCAGGCGTTACGAGAAGGCACCAGGGTCCAGAGCGTGGAACAGATCAGGGAAGTGGCGTCAGGAGCAGCTCGAATTAGAGGGGAGACTTTAGGCATCATAGGGCTGGGTAAGTTGACTTTTGCTGTTTTGATGTATTGGAATGTTGTCGTGTGATTGTAGAATGTACATCGCTCAATGTTCTAAGCAGAACTCATACAAATAGAGAGTCATTCTCGTAATGAACGCACAATCTATCTTCGTTTATAGACAATTCATGGTCTTATCTTATCACTTCATACTATTATATCCGTAAGTACACAATAACTAGTGTGTTTTAAGATATATTGCTGCTGTTTCGGAAAACACCCTGTCCAAAATTGACATGAGCCTCGATGCTCAATATGTAACACTTTGCTAACCCCTTCACACAGCCAGGACCCTTCACTTTTCTGACTCGAGCATATAAAAACACGGTACGCTTGAGAAGGATCCTTTGTCGTAAAGGAGTTGGAAATTTCATTCCGCTGTGTTGGTGACACTTCTGGTTTTTCTTCTTATGAAGTGCCCCTCAAAACAAAGCACCGGTGGACAAGATGATAACTGAGAATGAATGGGATAATTGCGGCTGGCCATCTTTTGTACGCATGTGCCTCTCTGCATGTGTTTTAATGACTTGAAATGTATAAACTCCTATAAAACACATGGCACCGGATTCACAACAACGCATTTATATAGTCACGTGCCTAGATTTCTGTGGCGAGATAATACGCATGCGTAGTAACTTTTCTACGCTATCTACGTAGCGTTTCATTACGTAACTAGCATACATGCGGTCTTAAAGATCCACATGTACACAATCTACATAACAAAGCGCTACGTAGATAGCATATAAAAGTTCTCTCCACAGAAATCTAGTGGCTGAGCAAGAAAATTAAACACTGCTGAAGGGGATTAGCTTAGCCGAAATTAGCTTGTGTGCTTTGCAGTGGCAGCCAATGTTAAGGACCTTGGCATTACCATATGCAGATGCCTAAACATGCCGATCGGTAGCTCAGGGTCTGCTTTTTCGTTACATTGAACTGAATCCTGATTTAATATTGGTGGCTTTTTTTTGACATGCTGTGTGCAAAAAACGGGCTTATACTTCATGTACACATGCTTACGCTGCCAACGTCAAGATTCAGATTTCTGTGCTGGAAGTTGTTCCGGCGGTGGCGCTAAATTGGACGGCTTGCTTAAAGCATGTCCGCATGGTGGGAGGGGAGAGATATTTAAATTGTAGAGTAAGGGATTGGCGAAGTCCTTAGATACAATCAACATTTACGCCCTGGCCGGCTGGTGCGTAAATGTAAGGTCAGATCCTGCCGACAGAATGGTCTTTCCTCGCTCTTATGGTAATTTGGATTGCATTTAAATGTAACAACAAACAAGCCCTTTCTTATTACATTCCTCTTGGTCTGTGTGTACCATTGTATAAATGGGAGGTTATGTAGTGCAGGATAGTAATAAAGACTGCCTTTCATGTATTAGTAGCTGTTCAGTCCTTACACTGCGTGGATTGCCCATGTTTCGGGACCATGAACGCCTAGTTAGTGATTGAGAGCAGGCGTTGAGGCGGCTGCAGTTGGAATTTGGCAGTGATCATCTCCCTAGGTTGTTACATTTGTTGTCCAAGCCATAATGGAACATTTGGCTCTACAATAAAAGCAGATGCAGAACCCAACCTGACAAGTTTTGGCAATACATTATTTACGTCCATTGGCCGGAACACACGGTCGTTTCCACTGGACGTTGGCGCTGAGAAAATTGCCCGATCTGTTCCAAACACAGCAGGAGAGAAATCGTGTGCGTAAACGTTACATTATACGCAGGAAATGATTTTATGCCTAGTAAGAACACTGTTACTGGTTAATTATCATCCTTTCTCTTGAAAATAAATTTATATTTTTTTTTAAACTTTTTATTATTATATTTATTACCTATTAAAAGCAGAGTTTCAGGGTTTATTTTCTGATCTAGAGCTCATAGGGTGAGGTTTGCAGCGACGGTGGTCTCTTTTTTGGAAAGACCATTGTAAAGCGACTGTGGCAGAAATTGCCAGCCGTCTGCATTCCCGATTGTGGCTCCTAGAACCGCGATGATTTCTATATAGAAGGGTAAGCCTTTATTGCAACCCGTAACCTCAACCCTCCATTTCCTGTAGCCTAATCCTAGCCTTCCCCTTCTGCCCTAACCTTAACCTTCCACTTGTTGAGCCCTAAACCTAACACCTAACTCTCCATTTTCCACAGCCTAACTCTAATCTTCCTCTTAAGTCCTAACCCTCCTTTCTTGAACCCTAACCCTAACTTCAGGCCTCTCCAGCGTGTCCGCTGCAGTTTAGCTTTTGGGAATGGGGTAGAAATAGGTACTCGTTCCCAATAGCGATTTTCTCATTGTCGACCTGCGTCATGTTCGACATGGGATATGAGACTTCTACATGAAGAGTGAGGAAATCGGTTCACATTCAGGAGACTGTTATAGAAACGTATATTACACGAATGGCGGTAGTCTATGAGATAGCGCTGAGATAGCAATGTCTCTGTACACTTGGGGGACAGTTCTTAGTTCTGAAAAATGTAAATGGTATATAACGAGGGCTCACAGTTCCAAGTGCTCGTCCTTGTGTTGATCCGTTTGAAGTAGGGAGTTTTCCCGGTCAAAGGTTCCTCCTTCTGCGGTGTCAGCGGTCAGCTGTTTTTTTGCAGATCTGCTCATCCTCCTTGCGGTCTCTTAGTGACAGCTCCTGTAGTCTCTCCACACAGATGGATGGGGTGAGAAAAACACACGGCACCGGGGCCCTAGTGTAACACAATTTTTATTTGAAGGTATTGGATAAAATGTTGAGATATGCTCACACAGTGAAAACTTGTAATAAAGCATGTAACTGTTCCTTTGTATCAGTCCAAAGTTTGTCGCCCCGTTGAGAATAGTGTCACGGTTAAGCGAAGTTCAAATGGGTACCAACCCAACGCGTTTCTCCCGATAAGGACGGTATTTCTCAAGGCTGAATTATTAGCTGTGCGGGACGAGCACTTGGAACTGTGAGCCCTCGTTATATTCCATTTCCATTTTTCAGAACGAAGAACTGTCCTCCAAGTGTACAGAGACATTGATATCTTAGCGCTATCTCATAGACTACCGCCATTTGTGTAATATACGTGTCCTATTTAGGAAAACGAGTGTGCCTTTTTCCAGGTGTCTGAGGAGCAGCTTTGTGACAGGAGCGCTCCATGTTTTGGATTTCAAACTTACTGTTATAGAAAGCCTAATTTGTAGTCCTCCTATGTGCTCTGGAAATATGATCATTTGAAGTCATGTGACTGGCTTAGTCAGTAGCTGGAAGCCCTATGTGATGTGCATAGTGGAGCTTTCTCTTAGTTTTGGTGATACTGCTGATTTTTACTGAAACCCCTCTTGGTAAAGGTCAGTTCATGAAGAGGTTTTACCAGAGGGCGCTTTAATTATCATGCACAGCTTCACAAATGGACGAATATTTTATATATATATATATATATATAAAAAGCAAGGCAATGCCTGGCACTCTAGCCATTACTCAGTAACTAAATATGCATTTCTATCTTTAAAATAAAAACCAGAGAATTAGTTACAAAAATCTGCAGAATTTTGATAAGCTACTCCGCCAACATCAAGGCTTCTCTGTGGGAGTAGTCCTAACTCTAATCTTAACTCTAAATAGAGCCCCAACTATGGGTCAAAAATCCAATTTCTTTTCAAACCAAGAGCATACCTCATGGAGGCTCCCTGGGCCTCCAATGCTCATCTGAGACCACACTCCCGCACAGCTGTGATCTCAAAGAGACTTTAAAACAAAATCCAAAGAGAGGTTGCTCAAATTAGCTTGTTAAAGTAATATACACGGCAGGTGCACTAG
>WWET01000481.1:498721-514344 GCA_011038615.1 Limnodynastes dumerilii
CTCACACCTTTCTCTCCCTCTCACCTCTCTCTCTCACCCCTTCCTCTCTCTCTCTTCCCCCCTCTATCTCTCTCTCTCATTCCTTTCTTCTCCTAAAAACTGCTGACACTCTTCTGGTTCATGGAGTAACTGGCCACACTTCACGCGTTTCGCCTTTCTAGACCTCATTATCATATTTCTTTTTTATCATGGTCTTATTGCTTGCTTAGTGTGACACATGTTTTTGATATGTCTTCAACAAAGGGACATTTACATAACACTTGTGTCAAGTTTACAGCATTTTGCTACAAAGGGGTTGTCTGGAAGAAGATCTGTTCAGTCTAAGAATACAAAGAAATGACCACGTAGAAAATATTTTCCTAAATGTGCGCCTGTCACAGCTGCTAACAGGAAAGCAGACTTCACGTTCAGATTATGGAGAGTGTACGGTGAAATACAAATGGACACCTCAGCGTTATCTTTTGTCAAGGAGCGCTCTGTTACCAAGACAACTGTGCCTGGCTTAGCATTTGCCTTTGACAGCTGTCATCTATCTGGTGATTCGGGGCTTTCGTTATGCTGTGAGTCCTGAAATGCGTTCTGTAACATGCAGAAATAACACAGCATCTCAATTCTCAGTCCCGTCTTCTATTATTTATACAGACGAGCGGAAGAAATCATTTTAGATTTCAATGGATCACTTTTTGAAGGTTCTCATAAAAATGTCGGTTTGATTTAGGGATAAAGTTATAGGAGTAAGTATCTATTATTCATAGCTGTCATATGGGGCAAGACTTGTTACAGTCCTTAAAATAAATGCTATTTTACCCCGGACCAGTCTGAAGAAATGTCAGCTCACATGACAAGTCTGATACTGGACATTGGTTGTGCCATACAGCCAGTATTGCTTTAAGGTTTGCAAGTTTCAGGGAACTTATGTGGGCCCCTCCAGTCTACATTTTGCAAGGGTGCATAACAAGGTGTGATATGTAGTTAACGCTGTGATGGTCCGTTTTTGACACCGGTGCACTTTCATTGCCGCAATATAAGTGCCGACACCTTTTTAATGAAGAATATTTAAATTCAGGAACGGGGACAATGTCAGATGCTCTTATTTCGACTAGTGACCTTTTCTGGTTAGGGCGATGCTGCTGGACAGAGAGGGTTAAGGGTGGAATGAGGATGTTAGAGTTAGAGGAGAGTTAAGGTTAGGCTGCGGGATGAGGATGGTTAGAGGAGGGTTAAGGTTAGGCTGTGGGATGAGGATGGTCAGGATAGGGTTAAGGTTAGGCTGTGGGATGAGGATGTTTAGGGGAGGGTTAAGGTTAGGCTGTGGGATGAGGATGGTCAGGAGAGGGTTAAGGATAGGCTGCGTGATGAGGATGGTTAGGGAAGGGTTAAGGTTAGGCTGTGGGACAAGAATGGTTAGGGTTAGAGAAGGGTTAAGGTTAGTCTGCGGGATGAGGATAGTTAGGAGCAGGTTAAGGTTAGGCTGTGGGATGAGGATGGTCAGGAGAGGGTTAAGGTTAGGCTGCTGGATGAGGATGGTCAGGAGAGGGTTTAGGTTAGGCTGCGGGATGAGGATGGTTAGGGGAGGGTTTAGGTTAGGCTGCGGGATGAGGATGGTTAGGGGAGGGTTAAGGTTAGGCTTTGGGACAAGTATTTTTAGGGTTAGAGAAAGGTTAGGGTTAGGCTGTGGTATGAGGATAGTTAGGAGCAGGTTAAGGTTAGGCTGTGGGATGAGGATGGTTAGGGGAGGGTTAAGGTTAGGCTTTAGGACAAGTGTGGTTAGGGTTAGAGAAAGGTTAAGGTTAGGCTGTGGTATGAGGATAGTTAGGAGCGGGTTAAGGTTAGGCAGTGTGATGAGGATGGTTAGGATTAAAGGAGGCTTAAGGTTAGGCTGTGGGATGAGGATGGTTAGTGTTAGGAGAGGGTTAAGATTAGGCTTGGGAGAGGGTAGGGTTAAGGCTAGACTGCAGGACAATGTGGGTTAGGAGTGGGTTAAGGTTAGGTTACCGCAAAGGGATGGCTTGGGTTAGAATGAAAAAACTTACCTGTTGCTGTTGGGCAGTCACAGGAACGCCCATGTTTCTCCAGATTCAAAAACTCACGACTATCATCACTTTATTGCCACAAAGTGATCTGTCGAAGGGGTAAACCACACCCCCTAGGTCCTGGCAATTGTGATTATCATGACGGGTTCGGTATGCGTCTTGGTTGACCCTGGCTCCGTTGCCGCAGGCCATGCTACATCCATTGTTTGTTGCACGATGTTAGCACTTACGTCACAGCTGTGCCACCCTGAAGTCTCTGCCAGGTGAATGGGAATGGATTGCCCTCTTTATATTCCCGCTATGTGGGAGTGTCTGTTAGTACCGGATCTTCGATTAGGGATCGCTGCTCTTGGCCAAACTATGATGACATCCTTGAGTTCATACCTTGGCCGCTATCACCCGACCTCTCTGGTGGAAGCGTCTTTCCCCTGTAAGCTGAATGGAATGTGCTGCGTTCTGAATAATTATAGTGAAATATCAGCCGCGATTTTATTTAAATGCTCTAAAAAAAATTTCATTTGGAAGTCTGAATAAGTATAATATTAAATCATGAAACGCCGTGCTCACACAGACAGGGATTGTGTAACTAAAATAATTAAATCACATTAAAAAAATGTATTAGATTAAAAACTTTTTTTTACATTTAACTAAAAGATTATCCTTGTATTTGGGATCACTGTTTGTAATGTCTGGTTTCCATTGGATCTGTTACACAGATGAGGCAAGGTGCCTTCCTGGTAAACACAGCACGAGGGGGATTGGTCGATGAGAAGGCGCTTGCACAAGCCTTGAAGGAAGGCAGGATACGAGGAGCAGCACTAGATGTCCATGAATCCGAACCTTTCAGGTACTATGAGCCATTGGTCACATATCTGCAAATAAGCTGCGAATCTCCGAGGCTGCAATGTTTTTCCCGTGGTGTTCACCTTATTTAGAACTGTCGCCCCCACAACTTACACTTTGTGTATGTGTGTGTGTGTGTGTGTGTGTGTATATATATATATTCCAAAAGGAGGCTGCTCAAATCAGTTTGTTAAAGTAATATACACGGCAGGTGCACTAGGCAGGGCGTTAGTGCAGTTATCCCAGCCATCTCCCCATATTCCGCCATTTTCCTCCCCCCTAATAGCTGTTATTAGGGGGAGGAAAAGAAGGGCATGTATTGGGAGACTGCTGGGATAATCCTAAATGTGTAAATTTAAAAAAATGTTTAAAATATTAATAACAGTAAGAAATATAAACAAAAAAGCAAAACTTACCTCTCCGGGAGACGCGTCTGTCTCTGAAGATTTCAGAGTCCCGATATGAAGATAATGTGCATGCGCTGTGTGTTTCATACCAGAGACTTGAAATTTTCAAGGACCCGCAATGGAGTCTCTGCGCATGTGCAGGACTTCATTCATACTTGGTATGAATGAAATGTCCTGCGATGAGCCCAGAGATCACCGCGGGACCTCGCAGGGCAGGTAAGTTTTAGTACATTTTATGAACGAAGCTGCCAGGTGCGCTGCGAGGAGAAGAGAGACTGGAACAGCTTTGTTCATTAAAAAAAGAAGCTCTATGTAAATGTACCATTGCTCTGTGATTGTATTTGTCAGTGTATTATTGTGCTATGATTTTATGTCAGTGTGTTATTGCTCTGTGTTCTATGTGTCAGTGTGTCATTGTTCTATGGTTCTATATTTCAGCATTTAAGATGCATTGTTTTGTTATTCTACATGTCAATGAGATTTTATTTATATCTCATTATTTTCCCCACTTAAAAGAGTGTTGTTTGTGAGATTCTATACACACTTTAACACAGCGAAATATAAGTGCAATAATACGTGGCATAAATCTGTATGCAAATATACCATACGCAAAATAATGAAGGTCCAGTCACAAGTTGTGTTCCAAAGCACAAAAGATGTATTACCAAAACTGAGCGTTAATCCAAACAGCGCCGCTTCCAGATACAAGCAAGAATACCAGCACTTCAACACAGCATCGAGCTTCACATAGAACCCTCTATCTGTCCAACGAGATAGTTATAACTTTTATAGACAATCATTATCAAAAGGTTGATGATGTCCCTGCAATCCGATCTTCTGATATCTGGTTGGTGGATTCCTCTGGTCATCCTAGGGATACTTTGATGATTGGTCCTTGGAGGGTCTTTTGTTCTTTTGGTAGCATCATTAAGAAGATATACAGGGTCTACTTAACTAAATACAAAGGACTATGCCATGCGGTCTTACACAAAGGAATATAATATCATTAATCTATCTATATCTATAATTTGCATGCATTATTGCATGTGATCACAAAATAAATCATATCATTACTAATACAACATGAAATGCTACACTATAAATCCAAATTGACAATAATACGATCTTCCTAAGCTGAGTATCACTACAACAGTTGAATAATGACTCCTGTAAATAAAACACATCTTTAGTAATATAGAATACATTTTTTTTTTGTAAATTCTTTATTTGTTTTACACTGCAAAGCAACTTACATACAATCATACAATCAATGGCCCGACAACATAAAGCCAGAGATACCAGAGGATATAACATCACATTATGAGTTGAGATGCAAATTAACAAGAAGACAGTCAGGGTGATTTGCTAAGCCCATGGAGCGAGGCAGATTGATCATCTATCTAAAGGCTTTTAGTGCGTCTCTACTTGACACATGTCGGGCAAAAGAAAGTATGCTTTAAAATATTGTATATTATATATAAGCAGTGCTGTACGGAGAATACAATTTGTCATTCACATCTGTCCTTTCCCCATTGAAGCTTAGTCTACATATCCTAACACACAGACAGGCACAGACTAGGGTTAATTTACAGTTTTCTAGTTAATTGGCTGCTAAGGGAGAAAACTGGGGAGAACATACGAACTCCACATAGAGAAGACCTTGTACGGGAATCAAACTCATGACCGTATGATCGAATACGAAGTACAGTTCTGGGCACCACTCCATAAAAACGACATTTTGGAACTAGAAAGGGTTCAGAGAAGGGCAGCAAAGTTGATAAAGGGTATGGAGTCATTGAACTATGAGGAAAGGCTAGCCAGTTTAGACATGTTTACTTTAGAAAAGAGGCGTCTAAGAGGAGATATGATCAATATATACAAATACATCATGGGTCAATACAGAGAACTTTCAAAGCAACTTTTTACCCCAAGGACTGTACACAGGACACTGGGGCTCCCACTAAGGTTAGAGGAAAAGACGTTTCACAACCAGCAAAGGAAAGGGTTCCTCACAGTAAGGGCAGTCAGGATGTGGAGTCACTGCCAGCAATGGAAAGGGTTCTCTACAGTAAGGGCAGTCAGGATGTGGAGTCACTGCCAGCAAAGGAAAGGGTTCTTTACAGTAAGGGTAGTCAGGATGTGTGCCATGGCACACCAGTGTGCCACGGGATGTTGCCAAGTGTGCCGCGCAGGATGTGGAGTCACTGCCAGCAAAGGAAAGGGTTCTCTACAGTAAGGGCAGTCAGGATGTGGAGTCACTGCCAGCAAAGGAAAGGGTTCTCTACAGTAAGGGCAGTCAGGATGTGGAGTCACTGCCAGCAAAGGAAAGGGTTCTCTACAGTAAGGGCAGTCAGGATGTGGAGTCACTGCCAGCAAAGGAAAGGGTTCTCTACAGTAAGGGCAGTCAGGATGTGGAGTCACTGCCAGCAAAGGAAAGGGTTCTTCACAGTAAGGGCAGTCAGGATGTGGAGTCACTGCCAGGGAAGGGTGTAATGGCAGATTTACTTGATAGGTTTAAGGAAGGGTTAGAAAATGTTTTGGCAGAAAATGGTATCCACGGTTACAGCCATTAATTAAAATGAAGAATAGTAGTGGATCCAGGGAGAAATAGGACGTCATCTTGGGTTAGGAGGGATTGAAACAGATTGGAGGTTACTTCGTCTGGATCAATTACAGTTATAAGATAGGGATCGCAGGAGATCCATAATAGATTGTACTTGATGGACTGGTGACTTTTTTTTTCAACCTCATAAACTGTTACCTCAGAGTTGTGAGACAGAGGTGTCACAACCACATGAGTCACTGTGCAGCCCAGTTCATTCCTAACATTTATTCTTGTACATATAGTTATGCTATGAAGCTGTATTCGCTGTGAGCAGCCTTGTCTGTGCGTTGTTTTTAAAAAATTTTTTTTTATATAGATTTCTCAAGTTATGTTAATATCTCTATAAACAGAGTATCAATGTTCAGTTTTTTCGTTTTGCCATGTTGTGATGTCATCAAATGCATTCACTATGGAATCTTCTATATAAAGAAGTATTTGTTTTCATTGCAGAGATCCGTTGCAGCTTTGAGTCTGCAGCTGGGGAGGTTTGAGTCTTTGATTGGCCACAAGGCATTAATTTAGGGCAGTGATTAGCATCCATATGATAGAAGTATGTGTGGCCTTCTATTGTTTGGATGTTTACGACTGTTGACAAATACGTTGTTTGTGTTCCACCAGATTATGTTGTACACAGAAACATAGAATATGGTGGCAGATAAAGCCACTTGGCCCATTCAGTCTTCCCACTTATTATCGTTTATTCTTTTATTTAATTTTTTTTATAACCATATACCTTCTGTTTTGGTTCAAGATTAAAGTTATCCTGAAGCATGTTTAGATAGTTCTGTTGTGTTACCCCTACCACCTCCTATGATCGGCTATTCCACTTATCAACTAATACATTAGGAATAATTTCATTTCGTGACCAGACTGCAATGATTCCGCAGGAGACAGCCATTTTTTAAAATTCTGCCATAGAATATGATCTTTCTCAGAATCTCTCTGTCAGGACAGTGTTTAGTGATTGGGGAGACGGTGTATAATGCGTCATCACTGTCCACACCTGAGTATCGGCTCATCTTGAGGTATAACACTGTCCTTTTTAATTCCTTTCTCTAAACCCCTACCTACTGGAATCTAGTCATGCTAAGCCATGAGATCTGTGTGTTATGATGGTTGATGATGTTGGTATCGTTAGTATGTTAATTTATTGAAACTAGATAAGGGGCAGTTGGAAGCTCAGGAGCGGAGTATTGTGTACCTAATGGAAGGGGTCATGGTTGAGAGTTTGGTATAGGGGAAGAAATCCTTCCTTTTCTGGAGTAATTGTGGGTTTTTTTGTGTTTTGCATTTTAGCTTCGCTCAAGGTCCATTGAAAGATGCACCGAACCTCATCTGCACACCACACGCGGCTTGGTACAGTGAACAGGCGTCCATAGAAATGAGGGAAGAGGCAGCTCGGGAGATCCGTAGAGCCATCACAGGTAAAGGATTCAGTGAGCTTTACCATCTATAACCTTCCATTTATAAATAAAGTTGGCAACATTTGAATGTGGTTTTCTGCACCCATTTACACCTATTTCTAGGTAAGATGGAGCAGTCGATGGTTCTTTGATGTCTATTCATGTGGGTTATCCAAATTGCCCTACGTGAAAGTCTCATGTTTGAGGTTACCTCCATTTGTGGCTACAAGAACCACAACCAAATACGAACTTAGGTCCTGATCCTGACTGGGTTTAGTGCCCGATGTAAGCAATTGTGGTGATCCGCGCCCAAAACGCAACTCACTGCTGCGACCGCCTGCATTCAGAAGAGTGTTTCATGGGAGAAAAGAGGTATACTGTACAGTAAGGACGTATTCCTCTTCCGAATGCCGTGCTAAGGGTATCGGATTACTGCCTGGGCCTTGTGCTGCGTCTTTGTTTTGTTAATATACGTTTTATTTTATTTGTTACTAATTTTATTCATGTTTATGGGCCAGGGCCTGGATTCAGACTTAAGAAGGAGCTTGAAATTGAGAGGAAAGTTACTCCTGGGCTAAACCATGGTGATTGCAGGGGAGTCATTTTTCATCTTTTGCAAACAGTATTAGAGTTGAGAGGTGATGTTTCCTATCCCAAGTCTAAATAAGTGTAAAAGTAAAGCTGGTCAGTATCTGTGTGCAGTAAGCAATTCAAAGATATATCCCTGCATGCAAAGAATACAATTACCTTGACTCCCCCTGCAATCAACATGGTTTTGCCCAGGTGTAACTTTCCTCTCATTTTCAAGCTACTTCTTAAGTCTGGATCTAGACCCAGATCCATTCCTCCAGTACCGCTGCTTCTCCCCTCCCACAGAACGGAAGAGCTTCCGCTTCCTGCTCTATCCCGCTCCACTACTGGATTTTTAACCAGGATGAGATTCTGGATCCAGAAGATCCAGGTCCGTCACAGGAATGCGGCGCCCACATCTCTTCCGCTTCTCGGATGTCTGGATCCAGTTTTATATGATTAGTACATTTGCTGTGTTAGTTAAGTGCTCACATAAAGCATAACCACCATTTCCACTGTACGTATCGGTTAAACTACCTTAAACTTGCGTTTCGATGGCTGCTTGGTGCTTGGCTGCTACATATACACCTTGATGCACTTTCAGATCGTCCTAGATCAGCATTTGGACTTGCATGTAGATCACCTTTAATCCTTTTATTTTTGTGAGGTATTATCACACGCAGTTTTTTTTACGTTCAAGCTTGTGTCATTCCCTTGGTACCTTGTTAATAAGTTGATTATAAAATTTAATTTTTATGAAGTAATGAGGTGGTGACAACAAGTGAAGCGAAACGCGTGTCTGGGATTTTCTCTCTACTCGCATGACTAATCCTGCACATCTTAATATTTATTAACATACCACTGACACCTCTTCTTCCTTCACTGTAATCTCCTTTATTTCCTATTACTGTAATCATATTCTATCACAATGGTCTTTCTTATTTACTATTTAATGGGACAGGGGCGGATAGTTGCTCCTATTGGTAACATAAATTGCGTGAGATGTCAGACAGGCTGTAGTGTTCATTTGTGGCTGTACATTGCAGTTACTGTGTAATATCAGATGCATTACCCACCATCGTAAATGACTGTATAACATTTAATACACATTATATGCTGCAATCCTATTTAATATTGCAAATACATGTGACTAAACTAAAAGATTTCATCTACATAATGCATTCAGAATGTGTGTGCGTTTTGATGTGTGGGTCGGCGGTTTTGTGAAAGGGCCGTTTTCTACCAGCCAATTTCTAATTGGCTCTCTAATCAATTGCTTCTGCCCCGCCGAGGACATTGATTGATTGAAGAGCCCCAGAATGAATACACAGTGGCGAGTGCTCAGTATTTATCCAGCCCAAACCCTTATCCTAATCCTAACCCTCCCTGTCCATTACATAGCCTGACCCTAAGACTCCCCTCCCCGCAGCCTGACCCTAAGACTCCCCTCCCCGCAGCCTGACCCTAAGACTCCCCTCCCCGCAGCCTGACCCTGAGACTCCTTTGAAAACTAACCTCCTGTTCCGTACGGTGAGTCTGCGGTGGGTGTTCCGTCCGGTGTGGTGGGTGCTGCGACGGATTTCGGAAAGCCAATGAATGGGTAAGTATGTTGAAAATTTTATTCGGCGTACTTACCCATTCATTAATAAACACTTATAATTCGGTATATTTTTGAAATACAGACAGACAAAAATGAGCTTTCAGCTGTCTGTAATTTGGAAATCTGTTTTTCATCCCGTATAACGCGTCCCATTTGAACATGGTGTTTTTTCATTGGATCGCCCTACGAACGATATTCAGTTATGCAAAGTAACCCATTCCGACAGCAGGGTGTGATGACCCATCATGCATTGTGGTGGGCGGGGGAAGGCATTTGATTTGTACAGCTTGGCCATGCCTTTATGCACGATAATCCATCATTACAAACGACTCCCTTGCACATGGGTCGTAGGCTCGCAAGTAAAGGTAGGATTGAGGTCACGGAAGCTTCATAGGTGCGAGGGAAGTCACATGATTTGTGCTGAGTCCTAACTGCCCAGATATCCGTATTGGTTGCTAAGTGACATGACCACATCACTGAGCCGCTGATTCAGCCATGCATGCTAGAGGTGACCCAAGTCAGGGGGATAAGAAGATATTGGTGATAGAATAAAATCAGTTTATCCCAAAATGGCTGACCGGTGTTGTAATAAAAAATGATGATGATTTTATTATTATTATTGATGATGCATTTAAATAAACAACAAAAAGCCGATAGAGCGTATCATGGAGAATAGTGGCACAGTTAAATTTATTTTGATTTTGTCTGCTTTTAACTGTGAAAAAGTCCATTTGTGGCTCTTGAAGACACGGTTTTACACTTTTACTATAGTTTAATGAGAGAACATTTCCATTTCTGTCTCTGAAAGCTATTTTTTTTTCTTTTCATTAAAGGTCGTATTCCCGACAGTCTGAAAAACTGTGTTAATAAAGATCACTTAACTGCAGCGACACATTGGGCCAGTATGGATCCCGGCGTTGTTCACCCAGAATTAAATGGTGCTGCCTACAGGTAAACACAGATCTTTTCTAGATTGATGAAATCAATGAATGGGTGATTGGGTCAAGCAGTTGTGCGCAGCTTTTGTATTCTCATCATACTGTTCACTGATAATTCCATGGAAGACACTTTCACTAACTGGTCCATGATGTCTGTATTAAACTCTCCCACAGAACCATTTCCTGCATATGAAGCATGTCTTCTGCCTTATATCAATATTATAGATGTGTGGGAGGGAAGTAGGTTTAGGGCAGTCAACAAAGAGCAGTGAAAGAAACAGGATCTGTCATGCAGTGAAACGCGTGACTACATCTCATCCCTTAAGACCTCCTGCTACTTCACGATTAATACAGTGATGTTTGAGGTGATACTAGAACAAGATGTCCGTTAAATGTCCTAGTGTCTGTTGTCAAAATATGAAGTTAAGTTGCTTTTTTAGTATTTTTCTTTGCAGTGTACCTACAAATCATGATCTTCTTTTTAAAATCTCTCTGGAAAACAAAAATGGCTGCCTGGCTCAGAGACTCTCATCCTGCTACAGGGACAGAGGCTCATGCAGTCCTGAAACTCAGGGTTACAAAGCCTCTTTCCTAACTACATCATTTGCCATGTGGCTTTTGTTGCCGTAGTTATCAAATATTGAATAACACTGTCCTAAAGCACAGGAAAATGCTTAATGCCAACAATACCACCCTTCCCAGTTAATTGTTTTAGCTGTATAACCATTTTATTATGCATTACTTCCAAATTAATAAGGAGGTTACATAATAGGAGAGTTCCTTTTGTCCAGGATTTGATTAAAGTGACTTTATACCTTGAATGTTACGAGTGCCAAATTCCTCATAGTAGCTATACTGTAATGCATCCACATACCTGCAGGTGGCGATATTATTTCACACTACGAAAACATTGTCGTAACCCATATCATCTGTCTGTATCTATCTAATGTAAAATGTACAGGATCTCTCCCATGTAATGTATAATATATACAGGATATCCCCCATGTAATGTATAATATATACAGGATCTCCCCCATGTAATGTATAATATATACAGGATATCCCCCATGTAATGTATAATATATACAGGATCTCTCCCATGTAATGTGTAATATATACAGGGTCTCCCCCATGTAATGTATAATATATACAGGATATCCCCCATGTAATGTATAATATATACAGGATCTCTCCCATGTAATGTGTAATATATACAGGATCTCTCCCATGTAATGTGTAATATATACAGGGTCTCTCCCATGTAATGTGTAATATATACAGGGTCTCTCCCATGTAATGTATAATATACGTGATGTTGCTTTTCATTTATAAACTTTCAGCTTCTGACTTAGATGAGGAGATTTCACCAAATGTATGGTTCTTTGTAGCAGCTCCAATGCAAATCAGTTACTGGAGCCATTGGCATTCCTTTATCTTGCCTTCCCCGTATCATGTTATAGCTGATACGTGCTCCAAACCTCCTTTTAGATAGGATTTAAATCTTGATGTGTAACCTCTGAATGTGGCTGCTGATTGGACACTTGCATGTTAAAATGGCTGCTAGTGGGCTTTTTCCTGCGAGCTCTCCTCTGTTTTCCACCATTGCAGCATGCAAATAATGACATAATCACATTTTATCTTGTTTTTCTATAAAGGTGTCGCACTGGTAAAATAGAGGCTCTGGTGTAATTATAGGTCCGTATAAAGTCTTCTAATCTGACAATCTTCCAACCACTTTCCTTCCTACATAAATATTCCACTTGCTGCTTTAGTTTTTGTGATTCTGAACAGTCTAAATATATCCCTGTTCATGATTGCACTAATATTTAATACCTATGAAGACGGGATTTGTCGTTAAGCTTTGACTTTTTATACTCTTGTAATATTGATCTCTTCCAGAGGTAAACACTTCATCTCTGAAGGATAAGAGCTTATAGTTTATTTATAAGGTGCCACAAAGGGTTCAGCTGTGCTGTATAGATAACAGACTTGACTAAAATAATAAATGAGGTGAGTCAGTATAGCACTAAAATGATAAGAATAAAGACACAAAACTATTCTGATAGACAGACCGATGAGGCGGGATGAAAGAATTGGAGGGCCCTGCTCACAAGAACTTACAATCTAAGCCAGTGGGGGCAGACAAATAAGAGAGGCAGAATAGCAAAATAGGAACGAGGGCAAGAGGATGGGAGAGAGTGATGTCATAAAAAGATAGGGTGAGTAACGGGAATAATGGAAGGTGGAGGAGGGGGTATGCTTGCAAGGAGAAGTGACTGCATAAAGATTTGCTTTCTTAGGGGATAGCATGATTGTGGGTTGTGGGAGAGCTTTCCCTTGAAGAGGGGCAGCGCAAGAGAAGTCTTGAATGTCGGCTGCCCCATTTTATGAACTCCTATGGGGTGCTGTGATTACACCTAATTGTGTGAAAACAAAGTTTTAGGGCCAGATTTACTAAGCTGCGTGTGAAGATGTTGCCTATAGCAACCAGATTCTAGCTGACATTTTCTAGTATGTTATAGGAAAGTGAGAGCTAGAATCTGATTGGTCGCTATGGGCAACATCTCCACTTTTCCAAACCCGCAGCTTAGTAAATCTGGCCCTTAATGTTTTACAAATAGTCTGCAAGTTCGCTTTGCACTCTATGTATGTGCATTGGAGTGTAAAACTGAGTGTGAGTGTAAAACGCTTCTGTACAAGGGAAGGCAAATTAAACTGTGAAAACAGAATTAGAGTTGAAAGGTGAAGTTTCTTTGCTCAACTCTAATGGACAGATTAAACCTAAAGCTATGCAGTATGTGAGTTCTATGTACAAAAGCAAAGTATTTTCCCTGCGAGCAAATTAATTACAATTCATCTGTGTCCCTCACATCCGAACACGGTTTTGCTCAGGTCTAAACTTGCACCATTTGTGCACTTACTCTCACACTCTGGATCAGCCCCAACAAGTAGATTTAAGCTATAGAAGAGCTCCCATTCTAGAGGGTGGAGAAACACAGGTGTATACAAGCTAAAGGAGCACAAGTGGGATTGGTATAACATCCCAGTCACATCTCATAGAGGACATCTATTTATGCAATTTGTTCCTGATTTGCTATCTGGTTATGGGATATTGACTGCAGTTTATTTGTGGGAGGCCATGATCTAAGAGTTTAATGCCTGGCCAAGCTGTTGATCTCCAAGTGTCGTGAAACTACGAGTCCCAGCATGACTTTTAGCGTATCCGCTTTGCCTGTGAATGTAGAGCATGCTGGGATTTGTAGCTTCCCAACACCTGGAGAACGACCGGTTTCTTTCTGCTTAGCCATGTAGACCCGCTGTTGCCGTTCAGTCATGTGACCAAGTATGCCTTTTCCCCGGCAGGTACCCTCCTGGAGTTGTAAGCGTTGCTCCACCAGGCCTCCCGACGGCAGTAGAAGGAATCGTCCCTAGCGCCATGCCTTTATCGCACGGTCATCCGGCTGTGGTCCATCCGCCTCACGCTCCATCTCCTGGCCAAACCGTCAAACCAGAAGCTGACAGAGAGCACCCAAGTGACCAGTTGTAGCCAATGACAAAACACAATAAAAAATAAAAACACAAAACGGCAAATGAAAACAGACAAGCATTCCTTGCGTTGTGAGATCTGGACATCCGATGGAGACAAACAGAAGTGTATAAAGATGAAGAGTAATGTGGATTCTGGATAGTGGCGAAAGTAATGAACTTACGAGCAGATAATTATTGTTTTTAGAAATTTATCCAAACATACGGTAAAAATCGGGAGAAGAGAGGATTTGAAAACTTTATTCTTTTTTTTTTTTTTTCACCCTCCATATAAAACAAAAAAAGTTGTAGTTTTCCCCTGTTCGGTGGACTGACCTCACTGTTCTGTGTCCTGTTGGGTCCTTTTGTTGAGCAAGAGAAGTTAGTAGTTAATTATATTATGAATGTACTTGTCTGTGTACAGTTTTTAGAACATTAAAAAAAGGGTTAGTTTGCAAAATTATCAACGGGGATAACATAAGGGAGGCATTCAGACAAACCACTTTTGAAATATAGCCTAAAAATGATTTTATATGTTATAACATGCCCAATAAAGAAGGCAGTTGTCAGAATTCTCAGGATAATGAATTTTCCCGTTTATTTTTCAAGACCACACAGTGCATTGTTATCAACTCATTTTTTTTTTTTCTACCTGCTTGTCTTACATATATGTATCTTATTTTTATTGGGTTGCCACAGCCTGTCATCTTGATTTTCGTTGACCTTCCCCCTTCCCATCCCCTTTATTCGGCATGGATTCTCTTTCAGATAATTATGTAAAATAATTTTTTGAAGAAACTGAAGATTTCTTTAACCGAGCATAAGCGCTTATTGTCACCAGTTTAAAAAAATAAAATAAAAAAAATAAAATTATATTATATTGGTGGTATGTGAGAAATCTATACTACTTAAAGGTAGTACGTTTCATTGCCTACATTGACTCCTTCCTGGTATGTGGTAGGCTAGCAATATATATATTTTTTTGGGTTAATATCATGTTTGTGAGTGTAACCATTTGTATGAATTATTTTAAAGGAATAATAAAACCCCAGACAATGAACAGGTTGCGTTAGTTTTATTATTTTAGCCAATCGGGTAATATATTGAGTAAGGTATGCAACCTGCGATTACCAGCTGTAGTCAGGCCACAAGTTCTGAAAATCAGACCAATCCGTCCAAGCGTCTGTTTTATCGTTTGGGGACTAAAGGTCCCAGCATGCACTTCTATGAACAATGTCATGTCTCGTACTTATACATAATTTGGGCATACAGATCTTGTAGTTCTCAAAGGAAACAACAACTAGACTTTGATTTAGTCAATTATACATCTCCTAACGTTCCAAAAAGTATATAGTTAGTTTGCATTGACTAAATCTTCTGAAATGGAAAAGCGTCTCTTTAAGCAGTACCTGATCAACCATTAGATTTCAGCCTAAGTCACATGACTTCCGGTGGGTGCCAGCACAAGATCATTGGGGGTGCTTGGAATTTGAGTATTTTAGACTGTAACCCTTAATCAGGCCCTGTCTCCAAGTACCACAGTTCCCAGCATGCCCCAACAGCATTGTCATCTAATTCCTGACCAAGATTAATGGATGTTTTCACAACACTCTACTGCCTTTGCCTCCTGTAGGTGTTGGCTGTAACAATCAGATTCCATGTTTCATTTATCAAGAGTAAAAGTTCTCAACCTCTCAAC
>WWET01000481.1:531236-546416 GCA_011038615.1 Limnodynastes dumerilii
ATATATATATATATAGGCATACTATATCCCATATTAAATATTATGGGTCTCGGGTTTCTACGTTTGCCACTGAAACTCCACCCATTTTTTAATAAAATCCACGCGTTTTTGCATGCCTTGAATCATGACAGTCCAATGGATATGGGTGGTATGGCTAACCACTAACCACTCCCCTGGCACCAACAGACCTGCCAATAGTCTGGGCCTACCTTAACTTGTCCGACTCCTACGAATGCATACGAGAGCACATCTATACCAAGCCACGCCCATTTGCCATCACAACCTCGCCCCTCTGTTAGAAGCTTGATAGGATGGAATGCTCTCCAATCACAAAGCGCGAGTGCATGATTGCAAAAGCTGACTACACCCGATCCAAAAGCACGGAAACAGAACTGAGGATCTGGCCCATAAAGAATCACACTGTTTTAGGCTTCCACACCATTGGTACACTACTGCGCATGCCCAATAGTCAGAAGTAGAATAGTTATTGCCCGGGTGCCCCACTAAAACCCCTTCCAGCTCTGACACTAACACTGAATGTAACTGTCAGCCGAAAGTTCCTGCTGTGACGCTGGTGTGAGCTCAGGTCACGGCAGCGTCACACACAGAGCACGGAGGAAGCAGGAACACAGAAAAGGTAAGTAAAGTATAGGGAACCAGAGACACCTGCTGGGGATTACTGGGGAGGCCAGAGACACCGGCTGGGGATTACTGGGGAGGCTGCAGACACCTGCTGGGGATTACTGGGGAGGCCAGAGACACCTGCTGGGGAGTCTGCAGACACCTGATGGGGATAGTTGGGGAGGCTGCAGACACATAATGGGGAATACTGGGGAGGCTGCAGACACATGATAGAGGATACTGGGAGCTGGAATGGCATGAATGGGGAATAATGGTAGGCTGCAGACACATGATGGGGGATATGGGAAGTTGGAATGACATGAATTGGGAATACTGGGAGGATGGAGATACAGGATGGGAATAACTGGGAGACTGGAGAGACATAATGGAGAGGATACTGGGAGCTGGTATGACATGAATGGTAAATAATGGGAGGCTGCAGACACATGATGGGGAATACTGGAGAGGCTGCAGAACTGATGGGGGATACTGGGAGTTGGAATGGCATGAATGGGGAATACTGGGAGGATGGAGACAGAGGATGGGGAATACTGGGAGGCTGGAGAGACATGAATGGGGAATACTGGGAGGATGGAGACACAGGATGGGGAATACTGGGAAGATGGAGAGACATGAATGAGGAATATTTGGGATGATGGAGACACAGGATGGGGAATACTGGGAGGCTGGAGAGACATGAATGGGGAATACTGGGAGGCTGGAGACACAGGATGGGGAATACTTTTTCCCCATCATTTTGATGGGCCTTTGACTAGTTTAATAATATTTTTACATTTCTAAATTTGCTTCCTCCTTAAGATAAGGAAAGATGTGGTATGGTGGATTATCTTGTCATGGATGGGAAGAGTTGGTCAGTCTGGTTTGCCGATGGTCTGAACGCTGATATTTATCACACTGGCATTGAAATGCAAACAGCGTCCACTGATCGGCAGTTATTACTGTGACACCTATCTGATAGCATGTTGGAAATCCCAACCCTAATTCCTAACACTGGACCGTAGTCACAGATCCGCTTTTGCGTGTGGTTGTGTGCGTATTTTTAGGATCGGATGAACTGCGCATGCTTAGTAACTTTGTCCACGCACATTACGTAGTATTTACGCATGTAAGTACTTTCGGGACGGACTTGTGAATCGCACTTAGGGAAATGCGTACGGAAGGGCAGGGTTTTTATCCGGACGGTGGAAATTAAGTGAAAGTGGGCGGGGGGAAGCATTTATATGGACATTTGAGGGCACGGTTAGATAAATACGCACGTAGGTAAGTAACATACGCGGGTAAGTACACAAGTAGACTTAAGGATGCTGGGCCTGATTCAGAGGCTGAAAATAAGAACTTAAAGTTACACCTGGGCAAAACCATGTTGATTTCAGGGGGAGTCAAGTTAATTTTATTCTATGCATGCAGGGAGAATGCTTTGCTTTTACTTATTGCACACAGATACCTGATCAGCTTCACTTTTAAACTGCTAATTAGACTTGAGCTGGGAAACATCACCTTTTAACTATAATACTGTCGCAACAAATGAAATTTGACTCCCCTGAAATCAACATGGTTTAGCCCAGGTGTAACTTTAAGTTCTTATTTTCAGCCTCTGAATCAGGCCCGCTCTGTGGAGGCGGAAGTCACTTAAACTTTGAATCCTGTCGGCAATGATTGTCAAGTTAGTGATTTCCGGAACGGCAATTATGCTCCCTTTCCCCGGTGATTACAATACAAGTGCAGGGTTCTACATTGTAATGTATAGTGGAAATGGGAGTTCTGCTCAGTGCTCTTCAGTGACTAAGTGAATGCACTTGCAGTTGCTTTGCTATAAGGAATGTGTACCTACGTCTGTGGTCTGGTCTGGATTCGGTGCAATTCCTCAGTCACACCTTCCCTCCCAGGATATGTCCTTCAGAACATAACCAGTCATGCAATGACTTGCGCTCTTGTCTGGATCATGGTTAGTTGCAGGGCTGTAGCTAAGAGTGTGTAATATTAAGAGTGTGTAAATATTAACTTAAGCGCCATTAAGTTCATATTTAAGGTTAAATTGGTTTGGAATCCAGGATCCAGGGCACCATTTTTTCTTTTTGCCCCAGGCGCTAAAATTTCTAGCTACAGCCCTGCTTAGTTGTGTACACATATCAGGGCCAGATTAACAATGGAGCTAATGGGATTACAACCCCAGGCCTCCATCTGAAAATAGGCCCACACACACTGCAGTGCATAAGGATGAATGTCAGGAACTGACATCCTCCTACAAAGCGTACTATATAATGTTGCCCCTTGATCATTTTCAGCCCCCAGCCCACATGGCCCTCAATCCGGCCCTGACACATGCACAGTGCAAGGTCACGCCAAGATGCATGATACCATCAGGCTTACAATCTGGTCTGGATCAGGACCAAGGTGTGCATGTTATAAGAATCTGCATTATCTTTCAGTAGTGTGCTGGTTACCCTTTCCATTATGGGGTAGAGTTTTCTTATCACACCTATCAATATGTACTTTTCTGCAGAATAATCAGAAATCATCTCTTGGATTTATTGCTTGGCAGAAGCTGCCTGGTACGATAACACAAACTTTCCATGTCATGTTGTATTTTCAGCTGCTTATATTAAACCAATCTTCATGTTTACAAGCAAGCGCATTCTGTATAAGTTACAGGCAGATGGTATTTACTCTATAGCTCAGTGGTAAGTTGTTATAATTTAGCGGCTTATGAATCGCTACACACGATTTGTCAGAAGAGATTTGTGCCAAGTAGGAGAAGCAAATATATTCATTTTCAGAATGCAGCAGGGTTTACACACAGACTCCCACAGCTTAATCATACCAAACAATGCTAGAAATGATACCATAAACTGCTACCGGAGACAACTATACTTTGATTTAGTACAACCTTCGTATGCAAGGTATTTTCTTTATTTGTTTATGATGGGTCTATCACTGTAATAATAAAATAAAAATATTTTGGGT
Source organism: Limnodynastes dumerilii (assembly GCA_011038615.1). Lineage (NCBI taxonomy): Eukaryota > Metazoa > Chordata > Amphibia > Anura > Limnodynastidae > Limnodynastes > Limnodynastes dumerilii. The sequence goes on from WWET01000481.1 coordinate 534,843, forward strand.
GTATATTTTTATTTCATGTATAGTTGGGTTTAATGCTACAGTTTTTCCACATCAGATTGCCTAACATCCCTAAGGGTCTGGTATAAAATGTTGACGAGTCAAAATGCTGAAGGGTCAAAATGTCGAAAGTTTAGTATTATGGTATTATATTATTTGTTTGTAACATTTGTAAACTTAATGAAATGCAGGCAGCTTAGAAAGAACTTCAGAAATGTAATGATATATATGTAACATATGTAATACTAACATAGGACCGGATTCAGAGATCCGTTTTTTTGAAGGTACGCAATTATACACTCGCACGCCGCACACCATGTTGTCGGTGACATATGTCACCATAGAGTGCCCTTATCTGTACGTGTGTAGTTACGTGCGTATAATACTTATGTATGTGCGTATCTAACTAACCACGCCTCCAAATGGTAATTTAAATGCCTCCCCCCACCCACTTTCATGTAACTTTGTCCGTATGGATTTCAGCCACGCCCCTCCGCACATATGTCCCCAAGTGCGAATCGCACATATGCGCCTAATGGACTTCAGAGCGTAAATTCAACGTAAATAGTGTAAATAAAATTACCACGCATGCGCAGTTACTCCGATCCTAAAAATACGCACGGAACTCCACGTGAAAACAGATCTCTGAATCCGGTCCCTAATACCACATACCATCCCTAACCCTAAAGGGTAAACGTAATAAAGAGCTTCCTTAGGCCCAATGAAATAGAAATTGTATGTTCTAACCTCATTGGGCCTGATCCAGAGCTACGAAATTTTCGCACGACGGGCGAATGCGAACGTTCACTCGTGCGTATCAACATACACGCCCCTCACACTCCCATAGTAGCAACAATTATCTAGAATCGCACGCTGTGACGATAATCGCTCTAGTGTGTGCCCAGCTTTAGAAAGAACTTCAGAAATGTAATGATATATATGTAACATATGTAACACTGACATAGGACCGGATTCAGACATCCGTTTTTTTGAAGATACGCAATTATATGCGCGCACGCCGCAAGGTAACACCCATGACACTCCTCTTAAACGGCCGTGTTGTCAGTGACTTACGTCACCATAGAGTACCCTTATCTGTACGTGTGTAGTTACGTGCGTATAATACTTATGTACGTGCGTATCTAACTAACCGCACCTTCAAATAGTCATTTAAATGCCTCTCCCCACAACTTTGTCCGTATGGATTTCAGCCACGCCCCTCCGCACATATATCCCCAAGTGCTATTCGCACATATGCGCCTAATGGACTTCAGAGCGTAAATTCAACGTAAATAGTGGAAATAAAATTACCACGCCTGCGCAGTTACTCCGATCCTAAAAATACGCACGGAACTCCACGTGAAAACGGATCTCTGAATCCGGTACCTAATACCAGATACCATCCCTAACCCTTAAGGGTAAACGTAATAAAGCGCTTCCTTAGGCCCAATGAAATAGAAATAATTGTATGTTCTAACCTCATTGTGGCATTTGGACAAATCAGTCCTTTCTATATGCTGTGCGATAATCAAGTCATGTAGTGCATATAATTATTTATTATTATTGTTATTATTATTATCATTATTTAATTATTATTATTTTTTTTTATAAACATAGCCAGTTTTATCCTCAAATTCTCCCTCTCGTTCAAACTCTACATTCAATGGGTGTGGTATACAAGTTATAAATTTTTCCAACCTTCAACACTCAACAACATTAGGTGAACAGTGTATGAATGTCTACAAAAATGAACTTCTAATTTTCTGGTAGCACTAAGGTCTCCAGTATTATTACAGTAGTATGAAATGACATAAACATTAATACTACCTTTAACCTTAACCCACTGCAGCCTAACCATAACCATACCCTTACCGAAACTTAACTCTGATCATTCCCTTACCGCAGCCTAAGCTTACCCCTAACCGTTTCTGATGTTTTGCTCCCTCAAATGTGAAGGGGGCGCCATCCAGGGTGGAGAAGAGGACACACTATAAGTCTGCCAGCATTTCAGTCATATAGACTTGCAGGGTGCAGGCTGGCCTATGCGTTTACTCCCAAGACATCAACTGAAGCTGCTGTGAGAGAAGCTCCTAGCTGTGGGATGCTAATGTAACCTTAGGTTTTATCAGCATCATACTTACCCAGAGAGTCAGTGCGCACTGTGGAGGAGCCAAGAAGACAGAGAGGAAGATTTTAATTGGGAAGTGATCAGTGTTTTGTTTTTAATAATAAATAATAATAATAAATATGTAGAGTTCTGTAAAATAAAAATGATATGTAAAACTTGTAAATGGCACAGGAGGGGGTTTGTCGCTAAATTGAAATATATTGCTCCCCTCAACCTAAAAATGTTCAAACTCCCCTGGTATGGACCATTAAAACCCATATCACAGTTTGCTTCTAAATATGTTGTATACCTATAGCTTAGGAGAGCAAGGGGTACGACTGATACAGGGGTTCGGGAGCCTATGGCAACGCTGTTTTAATCTGTCAACCTCTGACAGCTTCTTTCACACAGACAGGCTTGCTCAGCCCTACCCCCAATATCACATGACTCCGCCCAATCTCAATCCATACCGTCGCATTCCGCCCCTGCCTATAGTTTGGTCAAATTATTACAGGAAAATGATCACAAAAGGCCTTAAAAAGAGTAAAAAATATATATATGTCTTCAAAATAAAATATATATATTTCTTATTTTGTTTTTTGTTATTCGGTATTAAGTAGTGTTTCCGTCTCATGATTCAAACTGCTGAACAGAGATCTATCTATTATCTAAATGCGCTTCAGTCTTTCACATCTCCTGGAGAAACACAATCCTGATATTATTCACAATAACAAGATGAATTGCTTCGCCTGTGATATGCATCATACAGACTTTGCTTTGTGTTTCGGTATTGTGTTTGCAATACTTTTTGTTTGTTCCTCGATGAAATATATTCCCTGTCTGTTGTAATCTTTCAGGCAGGGCGGAAATAACAAAGCTATTTTTCATCACTATCTTTGTAACAGATGCACAGGGAACTTAATCTGACTGTGTTCTAGAATTCTGAGTATGGAGAACGCATGTTTTTCTCATCGCTACAAATAAGGGCACGCATAATGTTGTTGAGCAAGAGAAGACTCACATTAACACAATCACATGAACATAATCACATGTAACCTTTCCTTTCTGCTCCAGAGAAGTCTACAGGCTCCCTCTATTATTATTAGTTGGATCTCAGTTGCAGTTACAGTCCGCCCTGTGATGGGCTGGTTTTAGAAATAGAGACAGCCAAAAGTACCTTTTCGGCTTTCTCTATTTCAAATATGCAGCCTTTTTAGAATTTTTTTAAATGAATGGGTTAGTGTGCCGATCGAGTGTTAGGTGGGGTTAAGGTTAGGCTCTTAGGAAGGGAGGGTACTTAGGGTTAGGCTATAGAGAAGGGAAGGTTAGGGTCAGGGTGCGGGGAAGGGAGGGCTAGGGTTAGGATAATGGAAGGGGGAGGGTTAGGGTTAGAATTAGGGAAACAGGGTAGTTTTTCCTCTTACTTATCGGAGCACCATGTTCCGTGCTCCATGGGAGCGATTGCTATGCCTCATCGAGGCATAAGCAATCGATATCCCAGCCAGTTCCGAACGGCTCTATTGAAATAGGGCCATTCGCAATGGGGACCCACACTCCTCAGTTGTTATGTGTGGTCAGGATTGCTTGACTTGTCCATAGTCCTGACACATGGTTTAATGGCAGAACAAATGTGTGATGGACCAAGGCTGAAAAATATGCTTTGGGTCTGATGCCCCTTCCCGCATTTATTGAATGTATTACAAAGGATGACATCCTCTCGCAATACCTTTACCGTAGAATTGATCCCTGGCTAATTCTGATCAGTGGCTGCGATGCAGGCAGTGGGACAACCAGCCATTTTAGGCCCCAAGGTAGGGCAACAGTTTTTTCCCACTAGTACAGGCCTGGCCAACCTGTGGCTCTCTAGGTGTTATGAAACTACAAGTTCCAGCATGCACTGATTGCACGGCCATAGCTGATACCTGACAAAGCTTTTGGGGTGGCTATAGTTTTATAACCAGTTAAATAATACGTAATAAATAAAGCTTAAGGGCCAGATTTACTAAACTGCAGGTTTGGAAAAGTGGAGATGTTGCCCAGAGCAACCAATCAGTTTCCAGCTCTCATTTTCCTATGACATACTAGAGAATGTCAGCTACAATCTGATTGGTTGCCACTTTTCCAAATCCCCAGCTTAGTAAATCTGGCCCTAAAGGTTGTTGTTGTTATAATAAGTTGTTCAATAGCAAAGAATTAACAGTGGAAGATGCATGGAGGTTAATCCACGAATAAGAATAAATAAAATTTATAACCAGGTTGTTGATTTATTAAGAAATACAAGAAATTAGAACAGCCTTCATCCACAGGAGATCAATAGTTCATGCAGGATGCAATTTATATAGATGTACAGCATTCAATGACGGCAAAGGTATCAGGTTTCACATAAGAAAAAGCAGCTTCTATCACTGAGGTAAGAGCTATTGCAGGGAAGGAAATCCCTCTCTGGGACATTCATTCACATACTCTCTGACTGAATGGAATCTGAGCTCTGGACCTCAGTGCAGCGTTTTATATAGGGGCTTACGGTTTGGAACTTACTGCACATGCTCAGTTGCTCAGCCTGGTCATAATTTCATAACTGTAATTAACACGTGGAGAGACAGCATTTAGCACTGCTATAGTGTTTTTACACTAGCCGATGACGTAAAATCGTCCATTTACATTTACTGTGCAGTCGCGCGGCAGATGTTACGCCACATATTTCCTAATGTACGCACCATCAGCGTAAATACGAACGAAGGGGCATCAATACGACACACATAATTACACTTTTGAGGCGAAGGGAGGCATTTATATTGGACAATATGGGCCGGGTTAGGCCGTCACGTACGTAAATCCATTACGCACGCCAGTACTTACGCTAGGAAAAGTTAAGGTAGGGTTTGGGAAGCGTTAAATAACCAAAGTACGTACGAGCGAGAGAAATGCCTAGGGGACTGCATAGAAATTACACTAGCATAAATACACTACGTGTTCTAACGTAACTAGCCCGTAGCTCTGGATCTACCCCTTAGTGTCAAATTTTCCAATTGGCTTTACATGCATCGTTACCTTTCATACATAACACGTAATTTAGACAGAAACCAATTAAATTACCAGGATGGGGTTTATGACAGTGGTTTCCTGTCACGTTCAAGGGGGGTTTGGGATCTGTCCCGGGTGTCAGAGATGGATACGACGGAGATGGCTTGAATTGGAAGTGAGCGGGTTTAATGAAGGACGGGTGCATACAGGAAATGAACAAAATAACAGTCTATGAATCAGGAGGTGCAGGGGAACCAAGGGGATTGGATGTGCACTGGGATAAAGCAAAGTCCGTGAACAGGGGTACCCCCTGGTGGAGGAGAGCTGTGCACTGGAGCAAAGTCCGTGAACAGGGGTACCCCCTGGTGGAGGAGAGTTGGTTGTAGGGTTGGTTTGCAGAGTTGGTTTGCAGAGTTGGTTTGCAGAGTTGGTTTGCAGAGTCAGCTCAGCAAGTTGGTTTGCAGAGTTGGTTTGCAGAGTTGGTTTGCAGAGTTGGTTTGCAGAGTTGGTTTGCAGAGTTGGTTTGCAGAGTTGGTTTGCAGAGTTGGTTTGCAGAGTTGGTTTGCAGAGTTGGTTTGCAGAGTTGGTTTGCAGAGTTGGTTTGCAGAGTTGGTTTGCAGAGTTGGTTTGCAGAGTTGGTTTGCAGAGTTGGTTTGCAGAGTTGGTTTGCAGAGTTGGTTTGCAGAGTTGGTTTGCAGAGTTGGTTTGCAGAGTTGGTTTGCAGAGTTGGTTTGCAGAGTTGGTTTGCAGAGTTGGTTTGCAGAGTTGGTTTGCAGAGTTGGTTTGCAGAGTTGGTTTGCAGAGTTGGTTTGCAGAGTTGGTTTGCAGAGTTGGTTTGCAGAGTTGGTTTGCAGAGTTGGTTTGCAGAGTTGGTTTGCAGAGTTGGTTTGCAGAGTTGGTTTGCAGAGTTGGTTTGCAGAGTTGGTTTGCAGAGTTGGTTTGCAGAGTTGGTTTGCAGAGTTGGTTTGCAGAGTTGGTTTGCAGAGTTGGTTTGCAGAGTTGGTTTGCAGAGTTGGTTTGCAGAGTTGGTTTGCAGAGTTGGTTTGCAGAGTTGGTTTGCAGAGTTGGTTTGCAGAGTTGGTTTGCAGAGTTGGTTTGCAGAGTTGGTTTGCAGAGTTGGTTTGCAGAGTTGGTTTGCAGAGTTGGTTTGCAGAGTTGGTTTGCAGAGTTGGTTTGCAGAGTTGGTTTGCAGAGTTGGTTTGCAGAGTTGGTTTGCAGAGTTGGTTTGCAGAGTTGGTTTGCAGAGTTGGTTTGCAGAGTTGGTTTGCAGAGTTGGTTTGCAGAGTTGGTTTGCAGAGTTGGTTTGCAGAGTTGGTTTGCAGAGTTGGTTTGCAGAGTTGGTTTGCAGAGTTGGTTTGCAGAGTTGGTTTGCAGAGTTGGTTTGCAGAGTTGGTTTGCAGAGTTGGTTTGCAGAGTTGGTTTGCAGAGTTGGTTTGCAGAGTTGGTTTGCAGAGTTGGTTTGCAGAGTTGGTTTGCAGAGTTGGTTTGCAGAGTTGGTTTGCAGAGTTGGTTTGCAGAGTTGGTTTGCAGAGTTGGTTTGCAGAGTTGGTTTGCAGAGTTGGTTTGCAGAGTTGGTTTGCAGAGTTGGTTTGCAGAGTTGGTTTGCAGAGTTGGTTTGCAGAGTTGGTTTGCAGAGTTGGTTTGCAGAGTTGGTTTGCAGAGTTGGTTTGCAGAGTTGGTTTGCAGAGTTGGTTTGCAGAGTTGGTTTGCAGAGTTGGTTTGCAGAGTTGGTTTGCAGAGTTGGTTTGCAGAGTTGGTTTGCAGAGTTGGTTTGCAGAGTTGGTTTGCAGAGTTGGTTTGCAGAGTTGGTTTGCAGAGTTGGTTTGCAGAGTTGGTTTGCAGAGTTGGTTTGCAGAGTTGGTTTGCAGAGTTGGTTTGCAGAGTTGGTTTGCAGAGTTGGTTTGCAGAGTTGGTTTGCAGAGTTGGTTTGCAGAGTTGGTTTGCAGAGTTGGTTTGCAGAGTTGGTTTGCAGAGTTGGTTTGCAGAGTTGGTTTGCAGAGTTGGTTTGCAGAGTTGGTTTGCAGAGTTGGTTTGCAGAGTTGGTTTGCAGAGTTGGTTTGCAGAGTTGGTTTGCAGAGTTGGTTTGCAGAGTTGGTTTGCAGAGTTGGTTTGCAGAGTTGGTTTGCAGAGTTGGTTTGCAGAGTTGGTTTGCAGAGTTGGTTTGCAGAGTTGGTTTGCAGAGTTGGTTTGCAGAGTTGGTTTGCAGAGTTGGTTTGCAGAGTTGGTTTGCAGAGTTGGTTTGCAGAGTTGGTTTGCAGAGTTGGTTTGCAGAGTTGGTTTGCAGAGTTGGTTTGCAGAGTTGGTTTGCAGAGTTGGTTTGCAGAGTTGGTTTGCAGAGTTGGTTTGCAGAGTTGGTTTGCAGAGTTGGTTTGCAGAGTTGGTTTGCAGAGTTGGTTTGCAGAGTTGGTTTGCAGAGTTGGTTTGCAGAGTTGGTTTGCAGAGTTTCGTACGGCCGACGGTCGTACCCAGTGTAGGGTATAGCCGCCGTAAGCAGGGACTTTACTATGGGAGTGTTAGGGGCGTGTATGTTGATACGCACGAGCGAAAGTTCGCATTCGCCCGTCGTGCGAAAATTTCGTAGCTCTGGATCAGGCCCCTTGAGTTCACTCATGTGCTCTGGCTCCCAGATTCCTGCTTGTGTTACTCCGTCTGGTTCCTGGTTCTCTTCAAATCCTGCTCCAGTGTTCCTGTATCCTCTGGTTCCAGCACAGCTCTAATCCTGTTATCATTTCCAGCCTTTAGAATCAGTGTCTCCACTACCTGCAACTACTACCCCTGCTCTCCCTGGATCTCACCTCACCGTCTCTGTGTCTGTGCACTTGTCTAGAGGGCCGCGACCTGCCACTAGCCTGCAGCCAAGTCCATCAACACCCTCAGGGGCTCTGGTGAATACCTGACTTGGGGTTAGACTCTGCTCCTCTGGTCTGGCGTGGTCCGTTTCCAGGCCGGCACTGAGCTCGGTGAGTGACAGTATGACACCTAAGGGATCCAATGATTAAAAGAGAGAGGCAAACTATAAAGTAGTAATATGCTATAAGTGTAAATTGTACTCTAAAAGAAAAGACATTGAAAAAAAAAATCTATATTTTTTTTTCTTCAAATTTATGTTAATGTTAATGTAAGAAATGTAATTCATGCCCTGACCCATTAAGTTATTTAGATCTAGCAACCTGAAAAACAGGATTGTTTAGTAATTTTTTGGGGGATTTTCCTGAAAAAATTATTAAGACAGTAAAGTTGGTCATACATTAGAGTGATTAATGGTCCGTTTATCCAGTTATTGAGTGAACGGACCAATAAGTTAAGTTTTACTTTATATATTGAACCCTGGTGATTATGGACCAGATTCACACCTAAGAAAAAGAAAATGTTTTAACGTAATCTACGTATCTTTTCCTTTCGTGGATTGCATATATGCAGTTTTAAAGACCGCAAATACGCAATCTACGCAAGGAAAAGATACGTAGATTACGTTAAAAATTTACTGCGCAGTAGTAAAAACCGCAAAACTCCGGATTTATATGCTATACGTCCAAGAGTCTGCATACGGTCCATGGAGTGTAAGTAAAAGGGGGGACCACAAAAAACACCCATATCCACCCAAAAGTCAGACACCGAGCCAGATACACACAAACGTAGGTGCGTCACGCGTTTCACTTACATAAAAACATCCAGTTCCAAACTAAATTCAGACGCACACACTCACGGTTTCAGGCCCACACTAAATTCACACAATGTGCACGTGTCATGTCATCTGTGTTATTCTGGGAGTTAGTTTGTTTTATCAGTCAGAGACAGTGTATGCATTGTCTGTGCTTTGTGTGAATGTATTGTGGGTTTGTTGTTTGAAAGCAGTGCAGGGACAGAACTACCATTGGTAAAACAGGTGCAACAGCACCGGGGCCCATACAAGGGCCCACAGCCGTCATTACTGGATTACCGAAGCTTCCCACAGGGTTACCTTAGATACCATCTGGGCCCACAGCTCGCTAGTTCCGCCTCTGAAGCAGTGTGTATATGAAAGCTGTATTTGAGAGTTTCTGCATACCCTCCAACATGACCCATTCAGTGTGTGAGAGTGTGTGTATTCAGTGTGTGTGAGGGGGTGTGTGTATGTGTGTGTCTTTTTCAATGCATTTACTTCTCACACGCTTTATTTTGTGTGAAGCGAATTATTATTATTGGCCCTGGTCCAGATCCCCGCACACTTTCCGTTGCGTGCGGGGGTCCGTAGTTAGGCAGCCGTAGCGGGGAGTGTACGCCCCCTGCACTCCCCGCTGTAGGTAGTAAATCTTGACACTTACGCGTCCAGATAGTTACCTTAATTTTTATGACTAGGTCTGCGCCCAAACGTACGCAGACTTAGTCGCAACGGGACTTCCCCGACTCTTCATTTATATGGAGGGAATATGGCCATCATAAATGAAGGGTAAGCTCCATACGTCAGTACTTACACTGTCGGAACATCTGGGCAAATGTTCCGACACAGGGGACTTACTCAAATGACTTGCATTAGTCCCCTGTCGGCCGTAGGTCGGGATCTGGGCCATTATCTTTAAATACAGACTATGTACAAAAGACCCTGTACATAGTGTGATACCTATTCATTTCCATGCATGTTTCAGGAGATGGCGATGTTGTACCATCTCCGTTCTTAACCATTACTGCGTTCGGTGTAAGAGCTTTATAATAATATTAACGTATATTGGGATTTTTTTTCAATATATTGAAGATATTTACAGTATAAAACTATCGATTTACCTGCAGTCCCACAAGCAGAACAAGAATCATATGACGGGGTACACACATTGCATGATAATGGGTCTGACAAACAACAAATGGAATGAAACTTATTGTATTGCTTTACACCAGGGGTGGCCAGACTTTCAGACTTAGAGATCTATTCTAAATTCCATTTTTTATAGTCCAGTATAATCATAATGAAATGCTTTTTAGGGGGCTATGAGCCAATGACAACATAAAACAAACTAAAGATTAATGTTAGCCTAATTAAAGGGTGTTTTGCACATAAAGTTATTGGCAATGTGAAGTTGATGCATGAGGCTGCATGTCTTGTGTTTACTTGCTAAACGACGGTTACTTAGTTTAGTTAGTTAGGCACATACGAAGGCAGTATTCCCCATCATGTGCCTGCAACCCCCCTCAGTATTCCCCATCATGTGCCTGCAACCCCCCTCAGTATTCCCCATCATGTGCCTCCAGCCCCCCTCAGTATTTCCCAGAACCACGGCTTCTAGTCATGCAGATTTCAGGAGTGCCAAGGAGTGCAGGGGGCACGCTCAGGAGTGCAGGAGGAGTGTCCAGAAGTGCAGGGGGAGTGCCCTGGAGTGCAGGGGGGTGCCCTTCACTTCTGAGTACGGAATTTTGGATCCCAAAATCTATATGTTAACCACTGCAACAGAGGCAAATGTACGGATTTAGGACTTATATCTGGATTGGGTCCAGCGTCTCCCTGCAGGTACATCTCCTCTTTCTTCTTATAGGCTCCATTGCCCTCTCACCTATCACCTGCAATACCCAGACAGTCTTCTTCACATCAGATACAATATTTCCATTTGTTTAGTGAAGTCATACTTGTCCCTACTTACATTAACATCTGGGTCAGGATTGGGCTCATTTGCGAGAACAGGTCCTAAGTGTACATTGACCACATTCATCCCCCTTCTCTTCCCCATTAGACTACTCTGGATCCAGGCAGTTGTAACAGTGAGTTGCGTATGTAATCATCCAATACTGTTCCTGTTGTAGCCAATGATTATGGCCATGATGTGTTATTATAGTACACACTGAAACGATCCCCCGCAGGATGCTTGTCATTTTCTCCCATAATACATTTCTTCTTCTTCATGCAGTAAATGCTTCTGCCTCTTTCTGTATGCTAAAGCTGCGACATTGGTAACATCGGGCTGGATACAGAATTAAGTGCTTGAAATTAGTTACTCCTGGGCTAAACCATGTTGATTTCAGGGGGAGCCAATGTAATTGTATTCTTTGCATGCAGGGATATATCTTTGAATTGCTTACTGCACACAGATACTGACCAGCTTTACTATCACACTGTTATTTAGACTTAGGATAGGAAGCATCACCGCTCAACCCTAATACTGTTTAAATCGATGATATATGACTCCCCTGCAATCAACATGGTTTAGCCCAGGAGTAACTCATTTTAAACACTTTATTAAGTCTGGATCCAGCCCATTGTTGGTAACAGCGCAGGACATAGGACACACTGAAAAAGCTAAAAATATCGTTCCATCGAGAATCTAAAATATTAGCATGTTATGGTACCCCGGAATTACCTTAGGGAAGTACCGAGGTGACCTAGAGAAAAGAGAGACGAGCAACTCACCAGAGTGTAGTGCCTGAGATCGGACCTAGTGTTCACTAGGGCCCCTAATGGTGGGGATAGACTGGAGCTGGTA
>WWET01000481.1:553439-577863 GCA_011038615.1 Limnodynastes dumerilii
TGCGCATGCGCCGGGCAGATGTTGCCCAGCGTCACTATGGAAACGCCCGATCTACGATCAGGCGTCCATAGTAGCACCGTAGGGACGCTGGGGGGGACGTCCTCCAGTGTCCCTACGCTCACGTAACTGCTGGTGGGCGGGGAAGGTATGTAAATGAGGGTGAGGGGGCGTGCTAAGAGGCCATACGCTCCTGTGCGAGCGTATGGCCCCTTCCTTACGCCGGACGAAGTTAGGGTAGCCTTCAGCCGGCGTAAGGAAGGGGCCATACGCCCGCACAGGGGGAGTGCCAGGGGGAAGTCAGCGATGTAACGCTGAGCGTTAGCACGCTCAGCGCTACACCGTAGATCTGGATCAGGCCCATAGGCACGGAGGGGCGTGGTTTTCTTCCATATGTGCAAAGTGGGTGGGGGAGGCATTTAAATGGCGTTTTGAGGGCACAGTTAGTAATGTATGCATGTACCTAAGCAATTTAGGCACGTAAATACGCACGTAGAGTTAATGGTGCCCTATGGAGGCGTAAATCACCAAAAATCCGTATGGTGCCCTATGGAGGCGTAAATCACCAAAAATCCGTCCGTGCGAGGGTAGTGTCATTGGTGTTGCCTTGCAACGTAGGTGGGTATATTTGCAAACTTATTACACACGTATCTGCGAATCCGGTCGCCAGTGTGTGCCTTGTTAAGACCTTAATAAACGATATTTTACCAATTTTTTCTTAATTTTTTTTTTTTATTCTAAAAATAAAAGATCCGCACTCTGGAAGTGGAGAAGCGGAAAAAAATGTGGGTTTTTTTTGTTGTTAATTTTAGGATTTTTTAAAGGAGTCTGTTCCTTATATGCTAGAAATCCCTATACATCTAGTAATAACCATATATACATTGTAAATAGTCTTGCTAATGATAGCTTTCCATGTAAATCAATGGCAGAAAAGAGTAATTAAAACATGCTTTCTTATTGAATATAGCCACGGGGAATAGTTTTAAATATACAGGGCCGTATTCAGAGAACCGTTTTCGCAGCGAGTTGTGTGCGTATTTTTAGGTATGTTTCAACTGCGCATGGGTAGTAACTTTTTTATTGTAGTATACGTAGACTATACGCACTTAAGTGCCTCACAGACGGACTTGTGAATGACACTTGGGTACATACGTCCTTATATGCGATGCAAAAATACGCACGCAAAAATGTAAATAAAAATGGGCGGGGGAAGGTATTTAAATGAAGGTTTGTAGGTGTGACTAACATGAAAAGCACGCACGGAGGACACATACACACGCAACTGCTGACAGAAAGTTACAAGTTACAAGTCACCGACAGCACAGCCGAGAGAGGGGAGTGTCATGAGTGTGAGGGGGTTTGGCCTGCGCCGGCCGTACGTGTATTTGCGTTCTTTTAAGGAAACGATTCTCTGAATAAGGCCCATATTTGTTAAATATCCATATTTTTTCAAATCGCTTTTGTTACTTCATTTTTTTGTACACGTATTTACAAATATGGGAAGTCTTTGGGCCTGATCCAGAACAACGCCGATCTTGCATAAGCATAAGATCGGCATTTCAGCCGATCTGCGCATGCGCCAGGCAGATGTTGCCCGGCGTTGCTACAGCAACGCCCGATCGTGGATCGGGTGTCCATAGCAGCGCCGTAGGGACGCTGGAGGGGACGTCCCCCAGCGTCCCTACGTTCAGGTTAGTGTAGGTGGGCGGGGGGGCTAGGCGGTCATACGCTCCTGTGCGAGCGTATGGCCCTTTCCTTACGCTGAAGTTAGGGTAGCCTTCAGCCGGCATAAGGAAGAAGTTAGGGCAGCCTTCAGCTGGCGTAAGGAAGGGGCCATACGCCCGCACAGGGGGAGTGTCGGGGTAAGTGAACGCCGATATGCTGTGCTTTAGTAAGCACAGCGCATCGGCGTAGGTCTGGATCAGGCCCTTTGAGTCAAGTTGTGAGACAATTGATTGAAATCCAGCCAAGCCTGGTGATAGAAGAGAAGAAGAGAAAGAGAAGTCAATGGGACATGGCACCGATACATCAATGTACAGATGCCGTAAGATGCAATTTATCCCCTGTGCACACAGTTGAGTTGTAACACAAGACAGCCGTGTTGGGTGTTTTATATAAACCGTATTTATGGGGCTTTAAATTTAAATGCACATTGCTAACTGTATACACTTTTTCATGTTACCCAAATAAACCCTGACAACAACAGGAGTAAATCAATACTACATGCAGTAGTATTTATAAGTTTTACAATAAGCATATTGCAATTAAACCCCCACCTACTGCAATGTCTTAATAAATTAGCCTGCCCTGTGGAAATATCTGAAGTGATTTGGAAGCTGCACATCTGCCTCTTGCATTATGAAAGCCGGAGCATTAATAATGCATTGCAATTACAACACACAAATGCTGAAGGGTTTTTTTTATTTCTAATTACAAAACAATCGCAGATAACAGTAACAACACATTTAGGAAAATTTCATATTCTTTTCGCAGAGCCTTTAATCAATATTCTACCGGTGGAAATCAAGCTGGAAGGTTATTATCCTTTCTCCTTGTGGATTTAATTACATCCGTATCTCATGACCAAGGAATCACAGATAGCATGTCACACTGTTTATGGGGGTAAAGTAGAGCAATTAATTCTGTTTTCTCATTTCCAGGGGAAGCAATTCAGCTTTTTATCTCCAAATGTGAGAATATATGTAACGTATAGAGGAGGGTTTTTAGAACTGATTTTGCCGCACAAAGTTGGCGTTACACAAGAGATATGGACATTTAGAAGTGGCGGTGTGAAAATATAGAAATAATAGAAGTGAATGGGGATTTATAAGTTTTCAATTAAAGCAGTGGGAAAAGTGACAGTAGAGCATTCCCCCGTATACCTTACACCTGCCCTGGTCCATCCCCACGTCAAGGCCGACAGGCAGACAAAGCCATCCTTAATGGGGCAACCCGTGACAAGTATAATATACTGACAGATTTATCAATCATTCTTAAAAAATAAAGTGAAGTTAATTCTCATAGAAGCCAATCAAATTCTTGCTATCAAACAAAGTGCATCATAGTATATTGCATACATTCAATGCACACAACATGTTATCGTGTGTCTGCAACATGTATTCTGGAATGAACGTTGTCCTACAGCACAGTAACAGCTAAACAAAGCTTTATGAGACCCTGTAAAGTGAGAACAAGCTGTGAGTTACTGTAACTGTCTAACATTCATCACTTACCAAGGTAAAGCTCAGTGATATCCAGTAACTGTGGAAAGAACTCATAAAATGGAAGAGAGAAGGACCGAACTGAACCAATATCATCAAGTACAAAGATATAACTGTGTCTCACACCCCCTCGGCCACATCACTTGTAGCTTAACATAGACCCCTCTAGCAGAGAGTAAATATTCCCGGAAGAATGGGCACTATGTGTTCGAAAAACAATTACAGGCATAGCAAGGCCATTAAACGGCTGATGGAAGCCTAGTTATGTTAACTGCCTAATGGTAACTGTGTAATGGTTTGTAAACAGTGAGCAGCGGCCTATGATGGTATATGGTGTCACTGCACATTGCTGAAAGACAGTTAGAAGCTGGGGCCCATATTCAGAGTACCGGACGTATAACATATACATCCGGTGTTTAGCGATTTTTACTATTGCGCATCCGTAGTCATTTTTTTACTTTCAGACCGCATTTACGCAATCTACATAAGAAAAAGATACGTAGATTACGTTAAAAAATTACTACGCATGCGCAATAGTAAAAATCACTAAACACCGGACGTATATGTTATACGTCCGGTACTCTCCGGGCCTACAGTAAGCAGGGCCACCGCGTTCCGTAGCTCCAATCACAGCACCGCTTTGATGAAGGGAGGTAAGCGCGTGCGATAAGTAAGCACAGCGCGCCCAGCCACGGCCTCTCCGTCCCGCACTTCCGGCCTCCCTGCACGCACCAGAGATCCCCGCCGACAGCAGGATGCAGAACCCGCTCCCAGCAACGGGAAACGGCCCTCCGACCTCCGGAGCCTCCAGGCTACAAGCTGCGCCAGTAGACAGCACAGTATACGGTCCAAGCAGGATGTAAGTAGGATATGGGACCGGAGCTGAAGCGTCTCACGTCCTACTCCATGGCTGATCGGGCCCCACCCCCACGTGTGGTATTTAAAGACCACACGTAGTTCATCTGCGTGCCTAAGGGCATGACTATACATGCCCAGTGGCAAAAATCGTCCACTTACACACCTAAGAAGCCTCCGCTTCCTAGGTGTGAATCCAGTCCAGGGTACTTACGAATTCCGAATACATAAATAACTAAATAATATAAATATCCAATGTAATTGTGGGCATCTGTTTGCTGGTCCGGCAGGCCGCATTTCTACGATGATGCTGCCGCCAGCTGTGGTTTACCCATGGTGGGTAGGAGGATGTATTTAAAGCATTCGATAAAAGCTTGGTTACGCCTCCATTATGAACAAGGGGTCAGATCCAGACTTAAGCTCACTTACGATTGCGTAACATAGCTAAGTATAATGCACTCCCCCGGGCACTCCTCTTGAATGCGCGTAATTTAGCTGATTTACGAGTTCCAAACTCTACCTTAACTTTTTCTTGCGTTTCTCTGGTCATACGTATCACCTTGTCGTATGTAACTGCATAACACAGCCCATACTGTACAATTTAAATGCCTCCCTCCGCCTACAATGAGTATTTTCCGCTTGCGTAGGGATGACACGCCCCTTCGTACGTAGTTCCGAACAAGTTACGTACAATCAGATTTACGATGCGTAACATCTGCCATTTGCAGCATGCGTAAATCCGCTGTTGTACTTAAGTCTGGATCTACCCCAAAAATGTAAATGTTTTCTCATTGTAATTAAACTGCTATAGTTTTGGGACTACTGCATTGTTTAGTTTAGCTAAACTGCCACCCCAGTGATCACCACTCGAAACATACAGCATCCTAGTGTTCACCACCCAATACATACAGCATTCTATTGACTACCACCCAATATGTACAGCATCCTAGTGTTCACCACCCAATACATACAGCATCCTAGTGACTACCACCCAATACATACAGCATCCTAGTGACTACCACCCAATATATACAGAATGCTAGTGACCACCACTCAATACATACAACATCCTAAATATCTCCATTTTATACAGACATCATTTTAGCAGTCACCATCCATTTCTCCAAATAAAAATAGTGTTGACTACCACCCAATACATACAGAATCCTAGCTACCACCCAATACATACAGCATCCTAGTGACTACCACCCAATATATACAGAATGCTAGTGACCACCACTCAATACATACAACATCCTAAATATCTCCATTTTATACAGACATCATTTTAGCAGTCACCATCCATTTCTCCAAATAAAAAGGAGCTGCTGAGTGACCTCCAGAGGCCACCGGCCTATTGAGAAAATTCACTATAAGTCTTTTGGCTAATCCGCCACTGCCTAGATATAGGAGGTAGAAGTTACTATTGTTAACGATATGGGGCCGAATGCACACTTTCCATGCATGCGGGGGTCTGTCCATCTGACTCCCCTCTCTTGTGCGGGCTTTATGGCAGCTTCCATTGCCATAAGCCTGCCTTAAATCAGTTGTGCGGATCAGTGAGCCATACGACCTCTGATCCGCACACTGTACAATTAGCATGTTTCCTCCTGCCCACTTTAGCAGTGCGTAAGTGACCTGGCGTTCTCAGGTCTGGATTCGGCCTATGGATAGTATATTCATGAAGATATTAACGATGGTCAATGGGGGTGGAGGTAACTAAGTCATGGAAATAGAATGCAGAACATTTATAGTTTTAAGGATGGTAATGTTACAATTACAATGTATGTGTTGGTCACCATCAGGTGTTAGGAAGCGCCTGCAGTGGTGATCGGCTTCCTCCTTCTGCGTCTTGCGTTGCTAGGCAGCGTTCCCCCGGCTGTCGGCACGTCTCAGCGTCTCGCTGGGCGTCCCTCTCAGGGGGCTAGTCCAGTCCTGGGCTCCTAATTGGCGCTGGCTTCCTATTTCCTTCCGCTCTGTCCTCCACATGGCATGGGTTATAGCGTGCACGGACATTCTGCCTTCTCGGATTTCTCCAGTGTTCAGTGTTCCTGTCTCTGTCCCAGTTCCTGGTGGTTTTCTCCCTCGTTTCCTGGTTGGTCTCCTGTGTTCTCCTTCCCTGTCTGTAGTTTTCCCAGTCTTGCCTCTGTCTGTGTTATCTGTATATTGTTGCTAGTGCCATCCCTGTTCATGGTATTGTGGCACATAGTGCTGTTTATTAATACCTCCCTGTTTATTAATAAATGTATTTTAAATTAATGTGTATTGCATAAAGTCAATAAAAAATATTTCACACTCACCGTTTAGCTGTCATCATTCTTGGGACGAGTTGCTTGTAGTTTCTTCTTTCTTTGCAGTTATTCTTCTCCAGTTGCTTGAAGACTCTTGTCCGGTTGCTTGAAGATGATGATCCAGTCCTTCCTTCTGATCTTCGGCCTCTTCTGGCACTTGCCCCGGCGACAGGCTCCATCCTCTTCTTCGGCGCCGCTCCTAATGACCATTCGGTCAATAGAGGGCACCCTTTTATGGAAATAATGACGTCATTCACATTAGTGAGCGCTCTAGGGTTTATGATGTCATCATTTGTATAAAAGGTTGCCCTCTTGTAAATATACCCCCATATGTTGGGTATGATAGGGAACTTACATCATGTATATAAGTCCCTTATCATACCTAAGTCTGGATCCGGACTGTGAAGTCATCTTCCTTGTATTACTGGAATGTAGGTGTGACCATGGAAACTGTACCAATTGACCAATTAGACCATGGGGTATTGGAAATCAGTAGTGGTATCAGAGGGCCAGAAGCTGGCGTGTCACAGAAACATTTGCAGGTAGCCAAACATTTGCAGGTAGCCAAATCTTTCTGTAGCCATAGATTTCCTTCATAGATTTCCTTCATGATGAAGATTAAAGTCATCCAGTTCCCTGGAGTCAGATATAAACAGATATTAGGACCTCTTACAGATGACATGAGGGTTCTCTTACTGATAAACACCTTTACTACAGTTTTAAATACAAAATTCCTCTTTCCACAAGCCTAAATACAATTCTTCTTTTACTTACAATACAGCATTTTGAATAGGGATTGGGATTAGTTAACATTCCGCTCTGCACTTTTTGCTCCTGTTTTGGATTCCTATACAGCGTCCTACCCATATTTTAAACACAATAATTTCATATTCAGGTTTGAAGCAGAAGCCCTCACATCCTCTACTATTTGCTTATACTGGACCAGATTCCAATAACATAAAAAGACAGGAAATTAACTCTGCTTGGGAACGGTTGAGGAAAGAATACGCTTAAGCATTTACTGGCTGCTTCTACGAGTATTGTTTACTTCACCTTCATACATTAATTTATGACATTGTATGATTGTATATGCATGAAGGTCTCTGGCATAGGGCTGAGCTTAGAACTAATGCTGCCATAGACATGTATATTAGTAATACAAAAAAAGGGTGATTATGTGTATAAAGCGCTTCAAAAGGTAAATCCTTAAAAGTACAACATCAACTAGGGCAATAATGTGAGATAAAGTTGTGTTAATACACAGCTATCATAGTTGCAAAATAATCCAAATAATGATAATATCCCCACAATGTGACCAAAAGTACTCCTAATGTTCCAATATAAAGTAGATGTCCTTATCCAAAATCAACACGACCAGATCTAAGGCTTACACAGCCATGTGCATTCAATATATCAGATGTCCATATGCAGTAAAAATGGCAAGAGAAATAACAGGATGGCACACAGACGTGGTCTCAATGGTGATTTAAAACGGCAAAGCGCTGCTATAGCGCATATGCCCACAACACCTTAATGTTATGAATCTGTATCAACACAGTACTGTAGGGGGATATATGACTTACAGTTTCAAAAATCATGCGATGAATGCTGCCGTTTTCTCCTGTCGTCCACAACAGATAGAAGCAAAGTGGCAGATGTCCGTGTCTCTCCTCCGCCGGAGTTTCTGAGTGTCCCCAGCCAGCATCCAGTGTGTCTCCCCTGCTGCCACTGCCCTGCTCTGGACTGCCACTGGGATGCAAGCATGCGAGTGAGGCTGTAACGGATCGTTCCACACGCTGGCTGAAAGAAGTGTGCGGCGGAGGAGAGACACGGACATCTGCCACTGGGCGGGGGGAGGTAGGTAAATGAGGGTAGGAGGGCGGGCTAAGCGGCCATACGCTCCTGTGCGAGCCCCTTCCTTACGCCGGCTGAAGTTAAGGTAGCCTTCAGCCGGCGTCAGCGCGGCACCGCGGGCCATCAGACGAGGTCTGGCGGGCCGGATTTGGCCCGCGGGCCTTGTGTTTGACACCCCTGCCCTAGTTGATGTTTGTATGTTTAAGGATTTATCTTTTGAAGCGCTTTATACACATAATCACCCTTTTTTTGTATTATTCATATACTGTGTTTAAAGGTGGCATTCCTTCAGAGGCGATTGGTATTAGAAGCTGCTTCTGCACATACTTTTAGCGCTCCAGATTGGTCCCTATATTTTTTATTTTCATGTATATTAGTAGTTATTCTGCAGTACACTCGCTTATACTATTGGATAGCACTAATATCCAATACTGACTGACTATCCCATGCACACACCAATCAGAGCAAAGATGCTGTTCAGTTGATAAGCAGTGACAAGCGGTGTGCATTGTTTGATATCACGGGTTCACGTTGTGTCAGAAGAACAACCAAGAGGCATAGAGGTCCTTATGACCACTAATTGCAAGAAACATCAAAAAACATATAGATAGGGCCAGAAAAAACATGGAGATCCCGACAACTATAGAATAAGACATAATATGGTATAGGTGCAGTATAGTCGTTTACTCTTAGTCAGTGTACAGTATTGGTGTTTCCTCTTAGTCAGTGTCCAGTATAGGAGTTTACTCTTAGTCAGTATACGGTATAGGCGTTTCCTCTTAGTCAGTGTACAGTATAGGTGTTTCCTCTTAGTCAGTGTACAGTATAGGTGTTTCCTCTTAGTCAGTGTACAGTATAGGTGTTTCCTCTTAGTCAGTGTACAGTATAGGATTTTCCTCTTAGTCAGTGTACAGTATAGGATTTTCCTCTTAGTCAGTGTACAGTATAGGTGTTTCCTCTTAGTCAGTGTACAGTATAAGTGTTTCCTTTTAGTCAGTGTACAGTATAGGCATTTCCTCTTAGTCAGTGTACAGTATAGGATTTTCCTCTTAGTCAGTGTACAGTATAGGTGTTTCCTCTTAGTCAGTGTACAGTATTGGTGTTTTCTCTTACTCAATGTACAGTATAGGTATTTCCTCTTAGTCAGTGTACAGTATAGGCATTATATCTTACTCAATGTTCAGGATATGTGTTTCCTCTTACTCAATGTACAGTATAGGTATTTCCTCTCAGTCAGTGTACAGTATAGGCGTTTTCTCTTACTCAATGTACAGTATAGGTATTTCCTCTCAGTCAGTGTACAGTATAGGCGTTTCCTCTTTGTCAATGTACAGTATAGGCATTTCCTCTTACTCAATGTACAGTATAGGTATTTCCTCTTTGTCAGTGTACAGTATAGGTATTTCCTCTCAGTCAGTGTACAGTATAGGCGTTTCCTCTTACTCAGTGTACAGTATAGGCGTTTCCTCTTAGTCAATCTACAGTATAGGCATTTCCTCTTAGTCAATCTACAGTATAGGCATTTCCTCTTACTCAATGTACAGTATAGGCATTTCCTCTTAGTCAGTTTACAGTATAGGTATTTCCTCTTAGTCAGTGTACAGTATAGGCATTTCCTCTTACTCAATGTACAGTATGCGTATTTCCTCTTAGTCAGTGTACAGTATAGGTATTTCCTATCAGTCAGTGTACAGTATAGGTATTTCCTCTTAGTCAGTGTATAGTATAGGTATTTCCTCTCAGTCAGTGTACAGTATAGGTATTTCCTCTTAGTCAGTATACAGTATAGGCATTTCCTCTTACTCAATGTACAGGATAGGCATTTCCTCTTACTCAATGTACAGGATAGACATTTCCTCTTACTCAATGTACAGGATAGACATTTCCTCTTACTCATTGTACACAATAGGCGTTCTCTTTAAATACGAACCAATGCAGACTTAATGCTTCCAGAAAATTCCACACACTTCAATCAATATTTTGGGATCCAGTTGCATAAAAAACTGGTCTGGATACGGCCCATGATTATTAAGCTCTATTTATTCACAACAGAAGAATGTAGGAAGACACTTCTATTTAGTGTATAATGATAGAATTTTTATTGTAAAATCCAGATTAGAAATCCATCAGTTAAAAAACTGAAGATTAAATGTTGATTTACACCACAGTCCTCTTGGTACCTCATCGGAAGCTTAGTATCCAGCTGGACTCTATGAGAGCTCTTAATTCTGCCAGGCAGTGAGTTCCTAATCCTTGGTTCATGCATCGCCTATAATACAGTACTTCCAGCATTTGGAAAAAGATTCTTTGTGGGTTGTGTCATAACTTGTGAAATCTCTTAAGGACATGTTAACCGGTTAGCAGTTCATGTACATCTGGTGGAGATCAATGAAACTATTTCTCAACTGAAGGATATTCGGTTTTTCTGTTTTCTAAGAATGTAATGGATGTATATGATATACAATGAAATTGACTTAATCTTGTAAAGACTAACATTTATGTTATCCAAACTTGGACTTCATCCTACAATGTATCAAGGGGGAAATAAATTCATATGTTTGCATTATGCTTCATAACGTTTTCATATCAAAGTGGGCTGTTTGACAACATATGTAAGAATATACAGTATATTATATTTATGGTTGTGAGGAAATATTGTATTTATTTAGGAATAATATATATTCTTATATTTCTTGTCAAATGAGAAAATGTAACTGTATATGGTGCAGTATATTTTGATAAAGGGAAATAACATACAAATGACACGGAATTAAGCACATTTGTAGTCTACCTTAGTAGTGGGTAGACCATATTCAGGGGATTGGGGCAGGTCAGAAGAGCTGTGCCTTCTTTATTCTGATTGGGTGATTGAAAGGTCTCACCTCCTCTGCGTGCTTATTGGGCGATGAGAAACAGCCTGAGGTTTGTCCAATAGTTGGAACACTGTGGCTGGAGCTTCTGCCTGACTCAGTGCTATGGCCATGTTTATAAGTTGGAGCCTTCCAAGTGAGAGATAATTGTACCTTCCCTCAGGTCTGTCCAGAGTCCAGTAAATATATCTCTGTATCATTCATTCATTGATGATTTATTCACATGCAGTACTGTATATACACAGAACTTTACCTGTAAGCCTGGAATAACATATCTGATACTAAAGGGAAGAGAGGGATAAAAGGGAGAATTACAGAGGAGGTGGCTGTGGTCATTGGTCCTTATCCGGACTTAAGGTCGTTTTACGTACGCAAGCGTACCGTAGTTATGCACTGCTAAGTATATTGCGCTCCCCTCGCACGCACGTAACTTAGCTGAATTATGTGTTCAAAACCCTACCTTGACTTTTCCTTGCATATCTCTGGTCGTCCGTAAGTGCCTCACCCAGCCCATACTGTACAACTGAAATGCCTCCCTCTGCCCACAATGCGTATATTCTGCGTCACGCCCTTTTGTACGGAGTTACATAAAAGTTACGTACGATCAGAGTTACGATGCGTAACATCCGCCATGCGCATGCAATGTACGCTCACACAGCCAGATGTACGCATGCAGCATGTGGGAATTAGCTGTCGTTATTAAGTGTGGATCTGGGCCATTGTCAGGTTCCACATGGTGTCCTATACCTTATCCCTATCCCTTACATTTGATAGGGCTTATTACAGGATCTGCTATTCTCTGTTCCTTTCCTCTTCATATAAACCTGGAGAGCAATGAACCTTCACTAGAAGTGCAGGAACTACTTAATGGTATCTCCCATTAACATGAAATGTAATTTTGTGCCAGTTAATAATAATTGCATACACATTGTTGGGGGGAGAGACTATTCATGCCGTAATCATTGAGGTCAAGACTAGAAGAGGATTTTGGGACTGTCATAAAACAAATTCTTGTGGTCACCTCCATAGATTATGTTGATAATGATGATAATGATGATGATGATGATGATTATTATTATTATTATGATTTTACTTAGCCTTTAGAGCAGACAATGATTGATTAAGATTGTAAAACAACTTGTTGCTATCTTGTGTTCTCTAAATTGAAGCCCACATCTGGTCTACACTGTAAGATGGACATGTTGCCTTACGTGTACGAAAATACGCACCGCTAAAATACGTACGCACACACGTAGTTCAGGATCTACCCCATTACCTGTAAATAAATGTAGACAGTGTCCCTTCACTACCACTACACTTCTTGTGGCATTTGTAAAAAGGGTGTGGTTTACCGGTACGAGGGTCTGTTTTGCCACAGGCCCATCGTACGGCAGATGAATGATGACTTCTGGCAATCAGCGGCAGTCTCCATTTTAGAAAGCCACGATGCTTCGACCCACGGATTCGTGAAGATTTCTGTGCTGACAGGTAAAATTTTTCACCTTTCCCTAACCCTAACCTCACCTTCCCCTTCAGCCCTATGTACCGCTGCTGCATCCCTTGTAAAGAGCACCACAGTAACCTTATAATAATACCAGCTCATTATTCTGCTAAGCTTAGTTTAAAAGCATTAATCGCATTGGTCTGGATCCTAGCTACTATTATATCCCTGCTTCCATGTGTTTGTGCATGTGCACATATTGGAACACATTACACACCATCCTAATTTAAGAGTCATAACACTGCCAGCAGCTTCCAACAGAGGGGCCGGTTTGCGATCACAAATTACAATCAGGGCCAGGATTAAGGGCCACATAGGATTGGGACTGAAAGGGCCCATTGGAGTGGGCATGACCAGCCATGCGTTAGTATGACCAGTATGGCACAAGGGGCATATGCTTACTATCATTACTTAGCTCCCTGAAGGCTTGCAATGCGCATCTGCGCTCCTCAGTGACTGATTGGAGGAGCTGCTGCATCAGAGAATCCGCTGTGGCTCCAAAATTGTCTTTATTTACATATTAATGACACCACAGATCTGCTCAGTGGGAGAAGAGCGAACAAGGTGCATGGGAAATCACAGGCAGAGTGCAGCAGTTGAAAGCCACTCAGCTAGTTGTACGATCAGTAATCTTATTAATTGGATTTCTTGATGGGCCTATTTTCAGATGTAGGCCTGGGGATGTAGTCCCATTGTTAATCTGGCCCTGGTTACAATGTACACTATAGGTGTAATGGACACTTTGTACTGTTCCAAATGTAAAATCAGTCACCAGCATTTTAAATTTGCAAGAGTTGGAAAAGTCAGTGTAGAGCAGTGTTGCCTAACCTGTGGCACTCCAGATGTTGTGAAACTACAATTCCCATCATGCTTTGTCAGGTATCTGCTATGCTTTTGCAGTTAAAGCATGCTGGGACTCGTAGTTTCACAACACCTAGAGTGCCACAGGTTAGCCAACACTAGTATGACTAAAAGCAGGAGAGACGGAATATTTCACGGAGGGGACTTAAGGTTGTAGTTTCATGCAATAAGCGTCATCAAGCCCCGCCCCCACCCTTAGTAATACTGTTAATACAGCCATTGACGGTCAGAGGGTGAGGCTTTGGGACATGATTTGCATAAATCTATCTCTGTCTCCTCCCTCTGGGATCTGGGCAGTTTATCCAGCAGCGGAATGGCCAAAGGACTTACAGGGAATTTTGCTTTCTATCTATATTTTCATACTGTCCCCATATTAAATGGGGGTGATACGTAAATATTCAGGTAGTAGTCACCATCCGTAAGTCTGTGTACTCCAGAGGAGTGTTACTGCATTCCAAGTAAACACCATAAATATACTTCATCTGGATGCCATCAGGGACTGCTTGCTGGTCATTGGGAGTAGACCTGGATATGTTATACTTCTGTTTATCTGACAGAGCTTGAAATTGCTACTTGGGAGATTGGTTTTGGAATACGGGGAATGCTTTATGCTAGAGATGTCAAGACAGAGTAAGTTGCTGAATGCTGAAACACACCAGTGAATTTTAGACCATGGCAGGTGCAACTCTCCTACGTGATTAATCGTCTTCTTTTATGACTTTCTACATGATTGGAGACATCTTTCCTGAAGCTCTCTCTAAGCCTGTGCACATTTTTCCAACGGGAGCTCATGTGAATATACAGCAACATGTATACTGTGGCTTAATGTAATCAGGAATGCAGGTATAATTAAAGAGCTGGAGGAAGTCCGACCATGCTAAGACTTCATCGTCTTAAGTCTATAACACAATCCTCCCTTTGTTTCATCTGGATAGAATCCATACTGTGCATTACAGCGAGGGTTACAGCTATGAAAAATATATACATAGCAAAAAAGCAAAACAGATGTTGCAGCATAGTCCCCCCAGAATCTGTCAGGGAAAGACCAGATTGATGTTCCATAGTGATGTGAGTTGGGAAACTTCATGTGAAAAATCAATTACTTTTTTTTTTAAGTAGACCTTGATGGTAATAATGCATCATCTGTAATTCACATTACTAGAAACTTCAACCGTAAAGACGAAAAGTAAGTAATGACTCTGTCTTAGGGTGAAGTGAACAAGGCTTATGTTGTGTCCTCTTCTTCGTGAAGACTTTCCAATATTTGTGTTGCCATTAACCATTAAAATGTTTATGGGTTATGAGACCACCCCCTATTAGTATTATTAGTAGTATTTATCATACTGTATATACATATATAACTCACTAACAACCTACAGTATTTTATGGACTGCGCAACGAGTGAACAAAATGCACCTATGAAGAAAACTCAAGAAAAGTGCACTAGACACAAGGGGTTTAACGCAGCTGAATGCAAGGACGCCCACTCGAAAAGTGATGCCTGCTCGACACTAATTAGTTACACAGTGACACCTGCTCCACACTTCCAGAAGTGACTGAGAAGCTTGATCTACACTTCGGGACTCGTGCACGTGGATTGGTGAGTTCTATACTTTATCTTAGATTACGGTTAGGTTTGGGGTTTGGGTTAGGCTTAGGGATATGGTTAGGCTACAGTTAGGGTAAGGGTTAGGCTGTTTCTAGGGTTAGCACTGGTTGTGAATAGGGTTAGGCTTCGGTTAGGGTTAAGCTGCGGTTAGGCTAAGGGTTAGGCTGTGATTAGGGTTTTGGTTAGGTTTAGGAATAGAGTTAGGCTGTGGTTAGGGTTTGGGTTAGGTTTTAAATAGGGTTAGGCTGCAGTTAGGGTTAGGCTGTGGTTAGGGTTTGGTTTAGGAATAGGGTTAGGCTGCGGTAAGGGTTAGGTTGTGGTTAGGGTTAGGATTGACTGCTGTTAGGATTAGGGCTAGGGTTAGGCTGCAATTAGGCTAAGGGTTAGGCTGTGGTTAGGGTTAGGGTTTGGGTTAGGTTTAGGAATAGGCTTAGGCTGTGGTTAGGGTTTGGGTTAGGTTTAGGAATAGGGTTAGGGTGCAGTTAGGGTTAGGCTGTAGTTAGGAGTAGGGTTTGGGTTAGGTTTAGAAATTGGGTTAGGCTGCAGTTAAGGTTAGGTTGAAGTTAGGGTTAAGGTGTGGGTTAGGTTTAGGAATAGTGTTAGGGTGCAGTTAGGGTTAGGCTGTGGTTAGGTTTTGGGTTAGGTTTAGGAATAGGGTTAGGCTGCAGTTAGGGTTAAGGTGTGGGTTAGGTTTATTAATAGTGTTAGGGTGCAGTTAGGGTTAGGCTGTGGTTAGGGTTTGGTTTAGGTTTAGGAATAGGGTTAGGCTGCAGTTAGGGTTAAGGTGTGGGTTAGGTTTAGGAATAGTGTTAGGGTGCAGTTAGGGTTAGGCTGTGGTTAGGGTTTGGGTTAGGTTTAGGAATAGGGTTAGGCTGCAGTTAGGGTTAGGCTGTGGTTGGGGTTAGGATTATCTGCAGTTAGGGTTAGGGCTAGGGTTAGACTGCGATTAGGATTAGCAAGCAGTAAGTATGTGTTAGTGTAAGACATTTAAGTGTTAATATTAATAATACTATCAACCTTAGTGTTGTCAGGACAGACTTGTCGGGTTTATTTGTATTGACATTCATACACTGTCAGAGTAATGCTGATAAGTGTATGAATATCGATCACAGAGACACCTATGACTGTATTAGTGAGGAGATGGACGGGCTAGTAGTATTGCTATTGCTTATTTGTTTTAATTTTGACTGTTGCCTGTTAAACAAACCTAGCACCAGCCCCGGTTGTACGCATTATTCTGCTGTTTTTTGCTGTGACGTGCTTCCATCTACCCAGCATATGGCACCTGACCACCAACCATTTCACAGTATAATACTATATTTCATACTATACCATGCATTGTATGGTTATTGGACCTTTAATATAATTGCCTGTTCACTGCCTGCAACCTACATGGTCATGAAAATGGGGTAATGAAGAAGAATTTCCAGTACAGGTGTCATTAATTATTCTGAGCGCCAGATGCGTTTTGTTAGCTGAGAATTGGAACATATCACAGCAGTCATTTAGGACAAACACGTGTTGTAATTTAATTGATGCAACAGTGAGAAGTGAGATTTAGAAGCCCTAGTGCCATAAGCAGATCCAATATCAGCTAATGTGTGGATGACTCATTCACATGGCACAGGGCACTCATAATGCCTCTTCCTTCAAAAAATAAAAGCTCACATAGAGTAGAATAGAATAGAATAGAATACAGTTTCACTGTGCTGTAAATTTTACATTTCTGTGAAATCTAAAATATTTCTCTTGACCTGAGCAAACAAGAGTCCAACCTGAGATCTTTGCACAAAATCTTTTCGGGTGATGCCATGATCTTCGATCAGTGTACATGTTTTTTCACCTAAGTACATGGGTTTGAAGGGCCAGAAAAATGTATTTACCTAGGTTGATGGTAGAATGGCAATCTTATTTGCTAAATGTAGATAGGTTTTTGGAACACAATGAGTTTTTTTTGGACTTGATCCAGAGCTGCACTTCTGCATGTTTTTCGGTAATGAGTTTTTCACGTGTGCACAATGCAAGTGAGCACAGAGAGATGGCATTACTGCTGCCCATTAACTTGTATTCGCACCCGTGTGTATACCCTCTACATCTTCACCTTTTCTTTCTCCCTTAACCACCTCCTCTCCCCTTATCTCTCTCTACCTCCCTCTACAATAACACCATCTCCTCTGCCCTTGACTCTGTCTGCCCCCCTTCCTCTACCTCTCTTTGCTGCTCTAGACCCCAGACATGGCACTCTCAGGTCATGCACTTCCTCCAACAATGCATACGCACTGCCGAGCACCTTTGGCGCAAATCACGCTTCCTCACTGACTTCCTCCAATTCATCCTTTCCTCTAACTGCTCCACCCAAGACCCGCCATCCTAGTGGTGTTCCCTCCTCCACCACTCCCCTCTCACTTCATATCCTCTTGTCCCCCTCTGCTACCTTTTTACCCCATCCCCACCTGGTGGCTCCCTCTCAACCTCTCACTGCACAATTTTGCCGTGCGTTCTGTGCTTGCTTCGCTTTATTATATTTTTGTGATATTTTTATATTGTATTTTATTAGGCACTATGCTGTCCATCCCTGCCCTGTATCTCTGTACTGTGCTGTCCATCCCTACCCTGTATGTCTGTATTGTATTTTGCTGTTGTATTTTGTACGGCGCTGCAAACACTTTGTGGCACCTTATAAATAAATGATAATTATGATAACAATAATGTGCTCTGCACTAACACAACAGGGAGTTCTATTATATCGGGTGGATTAGTGCTGGCCATACTCCCTGACCTTCCATCTAAATTTTACCAGTTCAGAGCTGGTGTAAGGATGAAGCGAAGGAGATATTTATTTAGTAAAGGACCCTATTTTAAGTTTAAACTCATCACTACGCCATGTTTTTAAATGAGAAAGGTTCATCAAAAAGATGAATTTTTATTATTTTTTATAAGCCTGATAAACAACGATTGCCGCTAGTTAGGCATTAACACAAGGAATGAGAATATTTCATTTGATTCCAACGTAAAAGAACATAACACATCTGTAAACCGGTACAGGCTGCCGCATTTTGCCTCTCATTTTTAGCCTATATGCACCCCTTTCCTTGTTGCACACATATGCACCGTATGTTCTTTCCAGAGTTGCAGAAGTCGAAGCTGTGTATAGAGCGCATGCAGTGCGGGCAGAGGATTTGCGCGTCCGCTGCCTAAGAGCTCTGGATTATGTCCTTTGTTTACATAAATAGAATAAAGCTCTGGAGATTCTCCCCTCAAGGGAACCTGGTTCAATTTCAGACCAGACCCACTTATTAAAGGTAAATCTGCATAAGTCTGTTGCAATTGAAGTGCCTGACCCTAAGACTCCCTTCCTCGCAGCCTGACCCTAAGACTCCCTTCCCCGCAGCCTAACCCTAAGACTCTTCTCCCCGCAGCCTGATCCTAAGACTCCCTTCCCTGCAGCCTGACCCTAAGACTCCCTTTCTTGCAGCCTGACCCTAAGACTCCCTTCCTCCCAGCCTGAGCCTAAGACTTCCCTCCCCGCAGCCTGACCCTAAGACTCCCCTCCCCGCAGCTTCATCCTCAGACTCCCTTCCCCGCAGCCTGCTCCTAAGACTCCCTTCCCCACAGTCTGATCCTAAGACTCCCTTCCCCATAGTCTGATCCTAAGACTCCCTTCCCCACGCAGCCTGACCCTAAGACTCCCCATAGACCCCCCTGTAATACTCCCCTCATAGAGTCCCCTATAATACTCACCTGTCCAGCAGTGCTACATTGTGGCTGTTTCCGAATGAATGGATGGGTAATAATGCAGAGAAATAAATAGGATCTCCTACCAACAGCGAGGAGTGCAGGGGGCGATTAAATACCCCATTACTCTTAAATCTGGGTGCTTTCGATTGGTTAGCATGAATTCTGGGTACTTTCGATTGGTTAGCATGAATTCTCTTGCAGGTCACTTCTAAATGTCCATACCGTCACTTCTAAATGTCCATACCGTCACTTCTAAATGTCCATACCGTCACTTCTAAATGTCCATACCGTCACTTCTAAATGTCCATACCGTCACTTCTAAATGTCCATACCGTCACTTCTAAATGTCCATACCGTCACTTCTAAATGTCCATACCGTCACTTCTAAATGTCCATACCGTCACTTCTAAATGTCCATACCGTCACTTCTAAATGTCCATACCGTCACTTCTAAATGTCCATACCGTCACTTCTAAATGTCCATACCGTCACTTCTAAATGTCCATACCGTCACTTCTAAATGTCCATACCGTCACTTCTAAATGTCCATACCGTCACTTCTAAATGTCCATACCGTCACTTCTAAATGTCCATACCGTCACTTCTAAATGTCCATACCGTCACTTCTAAATGTCCATACCGTCACTTCTAAATGTCCATACCGTCACTTCTAAATGTCCATACCGTCACTTCTAAATGTCCATACCGTCACTTCTAAATGTCCATACCGTCACTTCTAAATGTCCATACCGTCACTTCTAAATGTCCATACCGTCACTTCTAAATGTCCATACCGTCACTTCTAAATGTCCATACCGTCACTTCTAAATGTCCATACCGTCACTTCTAAATGTCCATACCGTCACTTCTAAATGTCCATACCGTCACTTCTAAATGTCCATACCGTCACTTCTAAATGTCCATACCGTCACTTCTAAATGTCCATACCGTCACTTCTAAATGTCCATACCGTCACTTCTAAATGTCCATACCGTCACTTCTAAATGTCCATACCGTCACTTCTAAATGTCCATACCGTCACTTCTAAATGTCCATACCGTCACTTCTAAATGTCCATACCGTCACTTCTAAATGTCCATACCGTCACTTCTAAATGTCCATACCGTCACTTCTAAATGTCCATACCGTCACTTCTAAATGTCCATACCGTCACTTCTAAATGTCCATACCGTCACTTCTAAATGTCCATACCGTCACTTCTAAATGTCCATACCGTCACTTCTAAATGTCCATACCGTCACTTCTAAATGTCCATACCGTCACTTCTAAATGTCCATACCGTCACTTCTAAATGTCCATACCGTCACTTCTAAATGTCCATACCGTCACTTCTAAATGTCCATACCGTCACTTCTAAATGTCCATACCGTCACTTCTAAATGTCCATACCGTCACTTCTAAATGTCCATACCGTCACTTCTAAATGTCCATACCGTCACTTCTAAATGTCCATACCGTCACTTCTAAATGTCCATACCGTCACTTCTAAATATCCATACCGTCACTTCTAAATGTCCATACCGTCACTTCTAAATATCCATACCGTCACTTCTAAATGTCCATATCGTCACTTCTAAATGTCCATACAGTCACTTCTAAATGTCCATATCGTCACTTCTAAATGTCCATACCGTCACTTCTAAATGTCCATATCGTCACTTCTAAATGTCCATACCGTCACTTCTAAATGTCCATATCGCCACTTCTAAATGTCCATACATCACTTCTAAATGTCTGTATCCCCACTTCCAAATATCCATACTGTCACATCTAAATATCCATACTGTCACATCTAAATGTCCATACCGTCACTTCTAAATGTCCATACCACCACTTCTGAATGTCCGTACTGTCACTTTTAAATCTCTATATTGCCACTTCTAAATGTCCATACTGTCACTTCTAAATGTCCATACCGCCACCTTTAAATGTTCATACCATCACTTCTAAATGTCTATACTGCCACTTCTAAATTTCCACTTCGACCACTGATCCAGCCCATTGTTAGAGACATTACTCATCAAAGATGGCAAGACACGTAAAAGGAATAAAATACCTATATTGCGTTCCTTTGCTAAACAGGCAGTTTTACTAAGTAAACTCCATAGTTTCCAGTTACTTTTCATTTTGTTCCTAAACATTTTATTGAATTGCACTTTTAGGTAATTGGGCACAGTACTAAAAATATGCTGAAGGCTCATTCTCCTACATCCGTGTGGTCCAACAATCATTTTACCTGTAAATGTCAGAATAAGCACAGTTTATCTTCTTTCCAGCAACGCATCTATAGATTTACATTCCTTTACATTCTTTATGCAGACTTGACGTCAGAATACCAGGGAGCATTCCGTTTTATTTTGGGATGATTGATTATTTTCGGCAGAGGCCCATTAGCTCAGGATTGGCCCATCCAGTTCTAGCAGTGCGAGCTTGTAGGCGCAGACAAGAATTCCTGTATGTATAACATACTGATCTCTCATTTTATTTTATACAAATTCTAAGTTTCCTAGAACAGAACATGTATTGTACAACATTTAAAGGTCAGCTCCAGACATCTGTGTACAGTTTATGTTTATATGTCGACATCCATAACTGTAATTTCATAATGATGTATTTCCATAACACGCAAGACTCAGGACCAATTATGCACAATACAGGCTAAATTCTCACAATCTAACACTTCCTCGTCTGTTTCCAATTAGCAAGATGGAAATGGGGGAAACTAGAAAATTAAACAAACTTCAACTTCAATTTTTGAGTAAAATAGATTAAAGGGCAAGAATACAAGGAAGTGTCTTATTGAGTTATATATTATGCATCTACACGTGTAAATTCCTCAGTGGCTTATGCAGGGGGGCTTTCCGGTTGCTCAGAAACCCCCCTCAAAGACCCGGAAAAATAAAAATGAAAACATTAACCTGGTGGGGCATGCGTCATGGGCCAGAGGCGGAACTAGCTAGTTGTGGGCCCAGGTGCAAAAAATATGCTTTGGGCCTGATATCCCAGGTAACTCGGTGGGGAGCTTTGGCCCCGGTGCCACTGCACCTGTTGCACCAGTGGTAGTTCTGCCCCTGCCATGGGCCATCAGGGTACATATCAGACCTGACACTTACCTTGCTGATTGTGTCCTGTTTTTTTGTGCACTGTCGGCTGCCCACTTTACTCATCGGTAAAAAGGACAACTGCCCGTGGCAGTGACTTTAACAGATCAGAGAGAGGTCAATCTATGGTGCAGCTGCTGGTTTATAAATGACCTGTGCAATGGAGGCTTCCCCCTCTGCTCATCTGTGAAGGTCATTGCTTTAAGAAAAATGGTTTCAAAAGGCTCAGCTCTTATACAACAAAAACGTATTTTAGCATCAGGATTGTCTGTGCATTTTTTTGTATTTTTGGCAGCTTTTTGTACAGTTACTTGTGACTCTGGATCATCCCCTACATTTTTATTCTGTATAGAAATTATGGCCTGTATTGAGAGTACCGGACGTATAACATTTTTACTACTGCGCATGCGCAGTAATTTTTTTAATGTAATCTACATAAGAAAAAGATACGTAGATTACGTAAAAAAAATTACTACGCATGTGCAGTAGTAAAATTCGCTAAACACCGGACGTATATGTTATATGTCTGGTACTCTGAACACGGGCCTATGTCACTTTTCATTTTAATACTTTCAGTGCCTGATCCAGCTGGTGTGACGTAACTCGCCATAATTTTTAAGTGTCCATGCTCAAAACCAAAATTGTGCAATAGCGCACCATTCAGATCTGACAGCAACTCGAAATGTGGCAACTTGTGTTCTGAAGGGCGTGTCGTGGGATGGAAGATGTACATCGCCAATGTACAGTGAAGGCCCAAGTAAGTGCATCCTAATCTGGACGCAGCCGAGAAAATGCCCTGTTTATGTCAAAGCATTTGCACCAGTCACAGGTCGTGTCTAAGGGGTGTGCTTCACTGATGAGAATGGCCCTTTTACGACAGGGCCGTTTCCGACAGCCCACTGCCATCGAATGTTCCTGCCCCACCAGGGTCAGCTCGAAGATCCCCAAAAGGAATTCCCATTTGTGAGTAATTCCCCAACTCTAACCCTTATCCTAATCCTCACTCTAACCCTCCCCTTCCATTACCCTAACCCTCACCCTCCCTTCCACCTAGCCTGACCCTAACCCTCCCTTCCACGCGGCCTGACCCTAAGCTTCACCTTTACCAATCCATCTACTACCCGCAGCCTAATCCTAAGACTCCCTTTTATACTGGATCCCTTCCCCATAGCCTAACCTGTCGAGTCTTGCATCGGGTATTGTCGGGTGCTGCGGCTGGTGTTTTACGGTGGGTCCAGATGTCGGAAAGGTAATAAATGGGGACGTTTCTGAAAAATTAGATTCGGAATACTTACCCAATCATTTTAAAAAACATTCTAATTAGGGACATTTTCTAAATAGGGAAGCCGACAATTAGCTGTGAGATGGGTGTATTTCGAAAATGTCATTTTTAAAGCGACGAACGGAACCCCTGTCTAGGTCCATGGGGCTGGAACCCCACAACCTGTATCTGACCCATGTCTGCAAGTACAGCACATGCACTGGGTTGCGTGAACCCTTGAATCAGGACCTGAATGGGAAGCGCCTGGATGCCAATTTTGAGCAAATTTGTATTGAACTTTATGGAAACACCTTTAGTTTCAACAAGATCTTTCATAAATGTAATTAGCAAAATGATGTCATAGCAGCTAATGGCCACAGATGGCACTTTTGCACAGGATACATTGGTATCCTTTGTTAGCATTTACAATGGCGGGGTGAGATGGGGCAGACATCACTTACAAAATTGAAGGGGGTGGTATTCAAATAGTAAAGTGAGACCGTGCCACGTACCCTCCGTGCTATCCAGGCTTCCGAAGCAGGGGCTGGATCCAGACTTAAGTAAGTGCTTGATATGAGTTACTCCTGGGCTAAACCATGTTGATTGCAGGGGGAGTCATATTTCATATGTTGCAAACAGTATTAGAGTTGAGAGGTTTCTTATCCCAAGTCTAAATAACAGTGTGATAGTAACGCTGGTCAGTATCTGTGTGCAGTAAGCAATTCAAAGCTATATCCCTACATGCAAAGAATACAATTAACTTGACTCCCCCTGCAATCAACATAGTTTAGCCCAGGAGTAACTAATTTTAAGCACTTACTTAAGTCTGGATCCAGCCCCAAGTGAAGATATTTTTCAAGAGGATTGGCCTTGGAAATGGAAGGCGTCACGGCTGATTAGATTGCTATACTGCTTAATACATAAAAAGCAGAGCACTTTAGTTACATAATTGAAACTTCTCTAAGATTAATGAACATTTCATAATTTGTGTAATATGGAACCACAGCTAATATAAATCATTGTCAGCCCTTTCATGATAAATAAAATGACCTGTTTTCCCATAACATTTAGTCTCTCCTAACATTCCAGCAGATTAATTTATACTAATAACCTTTAGGTTTATTTCTCTATTTTTTACATATATCATTTCTGCTTAAACACCAAATTGCATTTCCATCATATTGTCATGGCATAGTCTTCATCACATTTTCATCTTTCAATCTTAATCCCTTTCTGGGAAAGAG
>WWET01000481.1:613697-642452 GCA_011038615.1 Limnodynastes dumerilii
AATATATATATATATAATATATATATATATATATATATATATATATATATATGATGTACTCCAGTGCACGCTATGCCTATACATCTCCTCCTCCCTATTCATCATCACTCTCACTTTATCATCTCTCAATTTTCATCACCCCCCTTTCCTTTATCATCTCCCTATACTCATCCTCACCTCCCCATTCTCTTGATCATTTCTCTATCCACTTCTTAATGCCTCTTCATCAGCTCCTGCTCCCCATTCACCTTATCATCTCCCCCACCCCATCATTTTCCTCCTCCTCCTCCTCATCTCCAGCTCACCAGTATTCCTATCATGTCTCTCCATTCCCTCCAGGATTTCCATAATGTGTCTCCAGCCCCCACAGGATCTCCATCATCTTCCCAGCTCCCCAGTATTCCCATCATGTGTCTCCAGTCCCCCTCAGTACTCACATCATGTGCCACCAGCCCCCCCCAAATACTTGTATCATATGCCAGCACCCCTAGTACTGCCATCAAGTGCCACCCACCCCTCGAGTACTCCTATCTTGTGCCACCAGCCCCCTAATACTTCCATCATATGCCACCAGCACCACCAGTACTCCCATCATGTACCACAAGCCCCCTAATTACTCCCATCATGTGGCACCAGCCATCACCCAGTACCCCCTTCATGTGGTTCTATCAGTCCTCCTCCCCAGTATCCCCACCCTGAGTTCTGCACTACTAAGGAAAATGCACTCAATGAACTATGCTGTCCATCCCTGCGCTTCCCTCACAGGTACGTAACTTAGCTGACTTACTGTGCGTATTCAGAACCCAGCTGTTAAGTTTACCTTGCGTATCGCTGTGTAACGGGTGGTGCGCCGGCGCCCTGTGAATTTGCAAACACAACCCAGGCCCGCCCCCACCCCAGAGGTTCCTACCCGATCCTAAAGAACCGCCAGTGAAGACGCGCTGTTTCTCTCCCGGTCCCCGGGCGTGACGATCTCTAATGCTGTCCGCGCAGGTAGGAGACAGTGGAAGCCAAATGGAGGCTCTCCACTGCCTCCCTTGCTGTCTTCCTTCCTGCGCCGCTGCTCCCAATTCCTCCAGCTCTTCTTCTTCAGCCTCTTCTGGCCCTGTCTTCCTTCGCAGCACTCCCACACCTCTTCTTTCTTCGGCCTCTTCCGGCCACTCTCCTTCCCTTCCGGCCCATGCGGTGGATTTTTAATCCCACCGCAGGGGCTGATGGGATTGGTGATCCCATCATGTACCACAAGCCCCCTAATTACTCCCATCATGTGGCACCAGCCATCACCCAGTACCCCCTTCATGTGGTGCTATCAGTCCTCCTCCCCAGTATCCCCACCCTGAGTTACGCACTACTAAGGAAAATGCACTCAATGAACTATGCTGTCCATCCCTGTGCTTCCCTCACAGGTACGTAACTTAGCTGACTTACTGTGCGTATTCAGAACCCAGCTGATAAGTTTACCTTGCGTATCGCTGTGTGTAAGTAATGTCCTGTCATACGTAAGTACCTAACTCAGCCCTTACTGTACAATTTAAATGCCTCCTTACGCCCACAATGCGTATATGCGGCTTGCATATGGATGTCGTATGGAGTTACGTACAAGTTATGTACGATCAGAGCTACAATGCGTAAGATCTCTCATGCGCATGCTGCATGCGTAAATTAGCTGTCGTCATTAAGTCAGGATCAGGTCCAATGTGAGCAGCTGTGTGTAGCCCAAAGGAATTCCACTCCTCAAATCCCCAATAATTGCTATTAATCCAGATATAACTAGATACCCTTCACAGTGCGATACCAAACACAAGTAGAAAGCCCTATAATATAGTCCTATAGGGGATACAGTTCCTGATACAAACGGCCCATTTTTGGCTAGTCCACTGCCGACAGATTTTTCATGAAGATACAGTGGGTACCGTGTCAAATGGGCTGGTTTCAACAAGATACCTGTTCTGATTAGGGTTAGGTTGTGGTAGAGGAAGGGCTAGGGTTAGATTCCAGAGAAGGGAGGGTTAAGGTTATGCTGTAAGACAGGGAACGTTATGGTTAGGCTGCATAACAGGAAGGGTTAGGCTTAGGCTCCAGAGAGGGGAAGTGTCACGACCCTGACCTCATCCGAGGCTTTTGTGACTTATTTGGGACACAAGGAGTTAATCACAACAGCTACCTGGTCTGTTCTACAATGACTAATGCCCATTATCTATCCCAAATATGACTTATTACTAATGATCTACCACCACCAAGACTTTATCAGAATTATCATAAACTCAGAATGATCGCTTCTGTTACAATTAGTAGCGTTTAATAACCAAGCTGGTCTGACACGTGAACTTATTAATTGATATTTAATATGATAAGAATCACAATACTTATTTGCAAAAGAATAGCAAAACTGACATACAACATGCAACACAGTTTCTTATAAAATAAAAAGGTAAAAATACAGAAAGCACTTACACAAAGAACCTTCCAGGTAGGGACAGATCAGAAATAGGAAACACCTATTTTGGTTTGAAAGTCCCATGAAGTGAAGAAAGTTATTTATTTGGGCTACACTTTTACAAAAACTGATGTTCTCCAACAGCCCACACCTTTGTGAAAAGTGACAGGTCTGTTTCTGGACAAACTCTCCCTCAGAGATCTGGTTTTTATGACCCCAATATCCTGATCCATTTACTGCAGGAGCCATAACCTATTCTGCCCCACTACCTTCAAGCTAGTCCAATAAAACAAAACAGATCCTGGCCACATGAAGGTAACTCCATATTCAGATATTAATTTATGCACAAGATATTTTGCTATATCCTGACAGGAGGGTTCAAGTTAGACCACGGGATGAGGATGGTTAGGGTTAGGAGAGGGTTAGGATGATAGAAGAGAAGGGTTAAGGTGAGAGTTAGGGAAAATCTTACCTGTCACTTGTGGACCAGCTGCGGTGTCCTTCACGTTGTCTTGATTGCAGCTGCCAAAAAATCCTTGGTGACGCAGCTGTATTGTTGGAATATGATATGTAGCAAAGCGACATGTCACACCAGCGAACCACATGCATCCTATAGTCCTTATATTTTTACATTTCAGCCTTTATTTTTTTCTCTGTATCTTCTAAATTGTTTTCCATCTACAGATAAAAATCACAAACATAAAAGAGATATTGTGATATTGTCAATTGTTAAGACTCACGCCACCATATCTGTATTAAAAGTAATCTTCCAGCATGAATCCCCTCTTGTAAATGCATGTACAATGGGTTCACTAGTTCACATGTAGCTGGGGAACAAATAAGCAGATAAATAGAAGAAAATAAAGTGAAGAAAAGACTATAATACAGGAGGCTCATTAACGCAATGACAGCCATCTTTGTGAGATAAACCAATATGGGAGAATCCAGCCAATCAGGTAACTGGGAAAAAGAGGCCATTTTTCAGGCAAATCAAAATGTCTGTTGACTCTACTCTAGGACATCTCTGTTGTTTACATTTCACGGCACTGGACATAAGGAAAACACAAGTGAAAGTTGAATAGTGCAGCACATTCCATTACCCCAGTGACCCTTTATAAGGAAAAGACTTTAAGGCAAAATACAGTGTACAGCCAACAGATGTTGCCTGGCAGATAACTGCAGCTAAAATCAGATAATGTCATTCAGACAGATGTATCACATTAGTATTTTAGATTCCCATTGACTTAAATAATGGGTTGTACATGTGGATAGCCACTTTTTATTTTTTTTTAAATATAAAGTCTGTTTATTGTTGTGGGGCATAGAAGTATAACCTAGTATTAACGCTAGCCAATGATGTAAAAGCGTAACTCCTAATGTACGTACCATCAGTGTAAATACAAACGAAGGGGTGGGGGAATTAATATGACACACGTAATTACAATTTGGAGGCAGGGGGAGGCATTTAAATTGGACAGTATGGGCTGGGTTTGGCCGTCACATTCGTAATTCCATTACGTACGTCAGTAGTTACGCTATGAAAAGTTAAGGTAGGGTTTGGGCAGCGTAAAAAAACGGCCAAAGTATGTATGAGCAAGGGGAGTGTCTAGGGGAGTGCATAAAAATGACACTAGTGTAAACATGCTACACATTCTAATGTAACAAGCACTTAGGTCTGGATCTACCCCAGTGCTTGTGTTTATAGTTTCAGGACTACTTCCAGTAGTGAACCCTGTCTCAGATGTAAGCAGCAAACGTATGAGGTCTTGCTCACACAACACTCGATCAGGCATACACCTTAACAAAATAAATGACACAGAGACTTCTATGGCTTTAAAATAAGGGACAGAGTTTATTAATTGGTGGCCAAATTGTAATTTATTGACTATATCATTTAGATAGATCCTGAAGGTGGCCCGACAGCAGATGAGGTCAGTGGGATGTAATCCGCATATCAGGACAAGCACCCCTTGTCCACAGCACCCCCAAAATCGGTCAATCAACTAGATCATGCAACCTTATCACAAAAGCATACCCCCAGCACCCAAGGATGGCCTACCCAGGCCCAAACGATAGGCTGAAGCCCAAGTGTAATACCTTGAATGCATTGTGATCTAAGTTGACTTAGAATTTCCCGTTCCCGAACGCGCCGAATGTTGTAGCTGACCCCAACTGCTACCGCGCACTATGCGTCTGTAAAGGAATAAACATGTTAGCAAAAACTTAACCTTAAACTTTATTGCGCCAGATCCAGACCTGCGCCCGACAGGTCACTTACGTACGCAAGGTGCGTAAGTGGCCTGTTTTTAGTGGAGGGCACATTACAATAGTAACCTTAGCATTGCAAAATTCGTACGGAACTATTGTTCCGTATGCCCCATTTGCGTACAAATGGGCTATGCTCCCCTCCGTCCGATAAAGTGGGCGGGGGGAAGCATGCAAAATGTATAGTG
Source organism: Limnodynastes dumerilii (assembly GCA_011038615.1). Lineage (NCBI taxonomy): Eukaryota > Metazoa > Chordata > Amphibia > Anura > Limnodynastidae > Limnodynastes > Limnodynastes dumerilii. The sequence continues at coordinate 618,588 of WWET01000481.1, forward strand.
TGGGAGGGGGCTAGAACACTTGTGCGGAAAAGCAGTCCTTCAGACGGCTGACCTATACAAGCACTTTAAGGTAGTCTTATGGCAGCGTAAGCTGCCATAAAGCCCGCACAAGAGAGGGGAGTGACAGAGGACGTGCACTCCTCCTCTCTCTCGGATGTATAGACCCCCCGCAGGTACAGGCATCTGGATTCGGTCCTATGGGAGGGAGGGAAAATTCCTAAAACGAATGCTATCCCCTATCTTCTTAATGAGGGATTTTAGGCAAATCGCATAATTAAGCCCCGCCCCTGTCAATCACTACTTTAATTCATAGTGTTCCTGGGGTGGGCGGGGCTTATTGACAAAAATTATGTCATCAAATCCCACCCAATCCCTAGCTTTAATGAGAGGCAGGGAGCTTGTCTCGAAGGGAAGAAAGAGATTCCAGGGCCCAAACCCTAGTGACACTAGGGGCTAGATTTACTAAACTGTGTAAAAAATCTAAAGGGGATGTTGCCCATTGCAACTTATTAAATTCTAGCTGCCATTCTCTTGTATGCAATAAGAAGACGAAAGCTAGAATCTGATTGGTTGCTATGGGCAACATCTCCATTTTCCTTTTCCACAGTTTAGTAAATCTAGGCCTAGGATTTTCTGAAATGCCAGGCAGAGGTGTGGGACGTGAGGGAGATTTGCCTGCTCTCCTGAGATACTGGGTGAACTGCCCGAATTTTGGGAGTCTCCCGGAAATTCCGGTAATCCTGATATAAATCATAGTTGCCAACTCTCCCTGAATATCAGGGAGACTCCCTGAAGATTGGGTGATCTCACTGACTCCCTGAAGTGTTTAGTAATCTCCCTGATTCTAATTTCATCCATTGAGGTCTATGGAGATGACCAATTTTATGGAGGCCAAGATGTAATGAAAGAATCTTGTTAATCAGCTGCAGCATCACTTTTAGCTTTTCTATAAAGATAGTAATGAAAGTATTCACTGACAATATAATAATCAATGAATACCGACATTTTTATTGTAAAATAGTTTTCCTGGCATTGCTAGATACACCTATGGGTGGAGCTATTCACAGGACACACCTATTTGGCACTACAGGACACACCCCTTTGATGCAGCACCTTGATAGTGCTCTCACAATCTCCCTGATATTCATTTGCAAAAGTAGGCAACCATGATATAAATTTACTTTATATAAAGTAGCACAGGCCACACCCCTTTTCTGCAGCAGCTTGATAGTGCTTTTACAATCTCCCTGATATTCATTTGCAAAAGTAGGCAACCATGACATAAATTTGCTTTATATAAAGTAGCTTTTTTTAACCTCAATTTCTTTTCACGTGACATGACTCACCTAAGCACAAATACACTTTTTAAGAAAAAATAAAGTAGCGAACCATAAAAAAGTATACAAAAAAATACTGAACGCTATATAATGATTGTGTGAGCAGCACGTGTAGAAAGCGAATCATAGGAAACAACATACAACAGTTACATAGAGACCAGTGGTTTTGTTCAAATAAAACCATATGTTTTTTTAGACAGTCACCAGATTAAATTTGCAAACAGCACCAAATTTTTCGCTAATGAAAGGAAAAAGTAACTCATTTGTTTATCCACTAAATCCTGAAGAAATCAAATACTGTATAAGGCTCCAGCTAAAGAGAAACAGGAAGATTTCCGTTGAAGAATACAGAGGGTGTTGTGCAATATGTATTACTTTTCAGCTGTCTCTATTTCAAATAGGCAGCCATTTTAGAATTTTTTTTACTTTGAATGGGTGAGTGTGTAGATCGACATACTCGCCCATTAATTTTCACACACCAGTTGTACACACCGCTAACAGCTCCAGAGGGGTTTAGGGTTAGGATCTTAGGAAGGGAGGGTTAGCTAGGGAGAAGGGAGGGTTAGGGTTAGGCTGTGGGGAAGGGAGGGTTAGGGTCAGGCTAGGGAGAAGGGAGGGTTAGGGTTAGGCTGTGGGGAAGGGAGGGTTAGGGTCAGGATAACGTAAGAGGGGGGTTAGGGTTATAATTAGGTGAAGGTTTTGGGTTACTTTTTACACTTAACTATAGGAGCACTGTGTTTGGTGCTCCGGGGATCAATTGCTATGCCTCATCAAGGCATAAGCAATCGATATTCCAGCCAGAGAACGGCCCTTTCGAAATAGGGCCATTCTTTGCGGGGACCCACACTCGTATATATTATATAAAAACATATTTCACCAATGTCCCACAGAGCATAAAATGCTAGGTTCATGTCAGCTCCAAATAGCTGCCATGTTCTTGACACTATGTAATATTATTATTATTAATATTAATAAAATTTATTTATAAGGCGCCACACGGTTTTCGCAGCACCGTACAGAGGCATTAGGAAAGCCAATAGTTACATATACAATACAATAATTAACCGAGGGTATAAAAACATAGAATAAAGCATACAATACATACAAAGCAAAAATAAAGTACCGTGCAAAAATAGCAAAATAAGTTGTAAGGAAAATAAAGATATGTGTGTAGGAGAAGATGAATAAGGAGAAAGCTAAAAAGTAGAGAGAAAAAGTGGGAATTAAGGAAGAGAGATGAGGACAGGAGGGAGAAGGACCCTGCTCATAAGAGCTAACATGCTAAGTGAGAGAGGGTGAAAAAATAGGAGACACAGGGATGAAGATGGGGACCGCAGGTAAGCTTAGCTGGAGGATCGGGGGCTGACTGGCAAATTTTAGCCTGGGGGGCAAGCCCACTGTAGTGGCCCACAAACAATGGACAGGTCTTAACAATATTTTATTGGTGATTCGGTGTATAGAAGGCTGCATCACCATCGGGTGTTTTATGTCCATCTCCCTGGGGTTTAGTGAGGACTCACAGTCCGAGCGTAGACGGAACTGATAACTGATGCGCCTGTGTCTTTTATGGAAACAGATGTGGGACACCGGGAGAATACTGTGATCGGGACCCAGCACATAGTCAACCGGTCATCATCGGAGGATATTTGTAACACTGTGCCTTTGTAAATAAACCTTTCCATCGACTGCACCAGCTCAGAGTGACAAGCATGTATAATACTATGATACCACAGTTATAGTGACCCAGTGAGTATCCTACTGATATATGTACAACACAGACAACATACTAGTGACCCCCATACAAAGACTGCCTCCTCATTACCACCATACAATACAGACTGCCTCTTCATTACACCATACAATACAGACTGCCTCCTCATTACCACCATACAATACAGACTGCCTCTTCATTACACCATACAATACAGACTGCCTCCTCATTACCACCATACAATACAGACTGCCTCTTCATTACACCATACAATACAGACTGCCTCCTCATTACCACCATACAATACAGACTGCCTCTTCATTACACCATACAATACAGACTGCCTCCTCATTACCACCATACAATACAGACTGCCTCTTCATTACACCATACAATACAGACTGCCTCCTCATTACCACCATACAATACAGACTGCCTCTTCATTACACCATACAATACAGACTGCCTCCTCATTACCACCATACAATACAGACTGCCTCTTCATTACACCATACAATACAGACTGCCTCCTCATTACCACCATACAATACAGACTGCCTCTTCATTACACCATACAATACAGACTGCCTCCTCATTACCACCATACAATACAGACTGCCTCTTCATTACACCATACAATACAGACTGCCTCCTCATTACCACCATACAATACAGACTGCCTCTTCATTACACCATACAATACAGACTGCCTCCTCATTACCACCATACAATACAGACTGCCTCTTCATTACACCATACAATACAGACTGCCTCCTCATTACCACCATACAATACAGACTGCCTCTTCATTACACCATACAATACAGACTGCCTCCTCATTACCACCATACAATACAGACTGCCTCTTCATTACACCATACAATACAGACTGCCTCCTCATTACCACCATACAATACAGACTGCCTCTTCATTACACCATACAATACAGACTGCCTCCTCATTACCACCATACAATACAGACTGCCTCTTCATTACACCATACAATACAGACTGCCTCCTCATTACCACCATACAATACAGACTGCCTCTTCATTACACCATACAATACAGACTGCCTCCTCATTACCACCATACAATACAGACTGCCTCTTCATTACACCATACAATACAGACTGCCTCCTCATTACCACCATACAATACAGACTGCCTCTTCATTACACCATACAATACAGACTGCCTCCTCATTACCACCATACAATACAGACTGCCTCTTCATTACACCATACAATACAGACTGCCTCCTCATTACCACCATACAATACAGACTGCCTCTTCATTACACCATACAATACAGACTGCCTCCTCATTACCACCATACAATACAGACTGCCTCTTCATTACACCATACAATACAGACTGCCTCCTCATTACCACCATACAATACAGACTGCCTCTTCATTACACCATACAATACAGACTGCCTCCTCATTACCACCATACAATACAGACTGCCTCTTCATTACACCATACAATACAGACTGCCTTCTTCATTACACCATACAATACAGACTGCCTCCTCATTACCACCATACAATACAGACTGCCTCTTCATTACACCACACAATACAGACTGCCTCCTCATTACCACCATACAATACAGACTGCCTCCTTAATACCATCACACAATATAGACTGCCTTCTAATTACCGCCATACAATATACTGCCATACAATACAGACTGCCTCCTCATTACCACCATTCAATTAAGACTGTCTCCTCATTACCACCATAAAATACAGACTGCCTCCTCATTACCACCATACAATACAGACTGCCTTCTAATTATTGGAATACAATACAGATTGCATCCTAGTTACTGCCATACAGTATATACTTTCCTGCCCCTTTATGCCTCAAGCCATCCTTTCCTGCCATCTTGTGTACCCTTGCATGTGTTCAGAGATCCTGTGTGCCCTTTGTATGTATCCAGCCATCTACCCATGCCCAACCTCCACTTCTGTCCCTGTATTTAATGACCCCCATTTATCTCCTGTCCCTATTTCCCAAATTTTCTATGGAAGCCCATTGGCACACAACTACCTACACAGCCCCACAACGGTCATCTAAATCTTTTGGCCAGAATTCAGCAGAATCATACTTCTACAGACACCCAGACATGCACAATATTGTTTATTAAAAGGTTGATAAACATATACTACCCAATCCTCATCCTCTAAGGGGCCTCCAAACTGGTTTTACCCTTTAGTTAACATTGCAAACTTTCTACTTAGATGAGAGGTTGGGAGGTGGTGAACATCTGAATTTAGCAATGCAGCCAGATCACTCCTCACAAGAGTCTTTTTACTTCAATATTTATTCTCACCCCAAATTTCCACTTAAAAAATAGCAATGAACCCTCTCCAACAATAACAAACTAAGATTATTTGAGTGACTGGTATATTCCGTATGATTAAGTGTTAAACACCTTGAGATTCAATAACTTGCAGACACACTAATTAATCAGCATAAAAGCCCCTGGAAATGTCTAAAGAAAGTGTGTCCCTAGGTGTGTCTCCCTGAATTTTAGGACTGTTGGGCAATTATCCAAGAAGGATAAAGCTGCTATTGCTGTATTTTATGTTTTGTAAAAGACACTATCTTGTGCTGCTTATAGCTGTGATTGAACAAAGAAATGTTGATTAGAAGGGTACTATTTTGGGAGTGTCTCCTAAGTACGGATTTCCTGTCCAATGAAATTCTGTTGCTAGCAGATACCCCCGGCCTTTCATGCACCTATTTGCATTACCCTATAAACTGATTTTAGCAACTTCCATTTTGTGTGTATACGGTTTGGGGGCTTGTCTGGGAGCAGCAGCTGAGAGGGGGTGTTGTTCCATAGCAGCTATTTTAAAAGGCTTTAAGGGGTACCTCCTGAGGTAAGTTAGCTCTCATTGTTATAGTTAGGACCACCATATACAGAAAGGCCTGGACTGTGGCTGGTGGCTTATCATATATCTGCAAATATGTGTAACAGGAATTTCTGCATTTTATGTTACAGATAGAATGGTATAGTGTGTTACTGGGTAATGGCAGTGTTGCTGGGGCATTTTTCCTGTTTCTGTTAAAGCAGATTCCCCCCTGTCCCTTTCATGCACTTGTTTGCATTAACCTATAAATTCATCTGAGCAACTTACATTTTGTGTATAATGAAATACAGAGTTGCCAACTCTCCTGGAATATCTAGGAGACTCCCGAAATTTGGGTAGTTCTCCCGGTATCCTGGGAGAGCCGGCAAATCTCTCACAAGCCCCACCAGCCAGCAATTACTTCTGTAATTCATAGCGTCACTAGGGATGTGCGGGGCTTGATGATGTCATCAAGCCCCGTCCATCCCCTAAAACACTAGAAAATCCAGGAGTGATTGACAGGGGGCGGGGCTTAATGATGCAAGTCGCGTAAATTGTGTCATTAAGCCCCGCCCCTTGAAGAAATCAATGGCTTCCCTCTGGGATCTCCCGGACGGAAGCTCTAAAAAGTCGGCAACCATGATGAAAAAAGGCACAATTATGGATCATTGTAAAATGTGATCAATGCACAATACAAGTTAGAATGTAAAACTATAACATCTATATTCTTAAAAAAAATGCTTCCACCATAACCAGCCAATCCTTTCAAGAGATTTAGAAGCTGATCCAGACCTATGGATCAGGTCTCTTAGTTAGAAGACCGAGGGCCTGTACCTCCACTACTCAAGCCTCCATCTAAATAAGAGCCATGCAAGAAGTAACCAATGTTCATAATTGTAAAAAAAAAAAGTAATTAAGAAATCCTAAGGTAATGGTTTCAGATATTTACCATGACAATGGAGAATATTAATGTCTCCAATATAAATAATCCTCATACAGTCAGTGTGCAGCAGAAATGGATTGCAAAAGCTTTAAGATGTAAAAACAAGTAATCCTTATCCATTATAATCGTAACTAATGCCTTTAAAATATTCACAGAGTACTTTACATGTGTGTTTTATTGGCTGGTGCGTTGTGTGATTTACATACCCTCCAACATTGTTTTATAGAAAGAAGGTACACCTGGGGGCATGTCTGTGAAGAGGGTGTGGTCTGTCCCATGAAGGGACGTGGCTTTAATCTTCTCTTATTTGCATGCATGTAAAATCTCATATGAGTTAAGAACTCACAGGAGAGGGTCTTGTCACTATAGTATCACAGGAGAGAGTCTTGTCACTATAGTATCACAAGAGAGGGTCTGTCACTATAGTGTCACAGGAGAGGGTCCTGTCACTATAGTATCACAGGAGAGGGTCCTGTCACTATAGTATCACAGGAGAGGGTCTTGTCACTTTATCAGAGCTGTTCCCCCATAGCTCTGCTATAGCGATCAGATTCTGCAGGACTGGAAGGTGAGTATAGGGGGGAGGGAACTGCTGGGTCAGAATCCGGCACAGGAGCCCTTTTAGCCGGTACAGACCATTAAAAAACAGTACTGTGCCGGCTAAATAGGTACAGTTGGAGGGTATGGATTTATAGCACTTGCCTTTATGTATCAATGCCCAATATCCTATAGAGTGTAAGCCTGTGCCAGGGTCCTCTTACCCACCCAGTCTGTCTTCTACCACCCAGTCTTGTTATAATGGTTGTTAAATTGTAAAGCGCTAAGTAATCGGATGGCGCTATATAAAAACCTGTCAATAAATAAATAAATTAGTATACTATAAGCAACAGCTAGAGTTGTTGCAGAAATATATAGACTATGTAACATAAAATATAAGCGCACCTTGAAAAAAGGCTGTTTGACACAGCTGAAACGCGTTGGTGGTTGTAAGGTGAGCTTGCTTGTTTCATCTGGCTGGTGTGTGAGCTTGTTACCCTAGTTGTAGGAGGTCGGTTTTCACAGCACTGTCTCCTATATCGAGGACACGCTGTCAATATGGTCCAGATGTAACTGATGGGCCGTATTCAGAGATCCGTTTTCGAGGGGAGTTCCGTGCATATTTTTAGGATCGGATCCACTGCGCATGCGTAGCAACTTTATGTACGTAGTTTACGTAGACTATACGCACGTAAGTGCCTAATGGACGTACATGTGAATCGCACTTGGGGAGATACGCATGGAAATCCGACGTACAGGAAACTTTACATAAAAGTGGGTGGAGGGAGGCATTTAAATGAACGTATCTAGGCGCGGTTAAGAAGTAGCGCACGGACGGAGCACATATACACACATAAGTACACACGTAAAGAACAGAGCGGTCTAGGGACCCGTAAGTCACCAACAGAACATCCGGGAGAGGGGCGTGTCGGGGTTGTTGGTGGGTGTTTCCTTGCTCTGGCCGTGCGTATAATTGCGTACATAAAAAAAACGTCTCTCTGAATATGGGCAATGGAGTAGATCCAGAACTACGTTTGCCGTACGTTTATTCGCGGAGCGTATTTTCATGCGCGTAAATTCGTTACACTCCCCCCGGCACACCCCTTGCACAGACGTATTTTGTTAAGATACGCTTTACAAACCCTACCTTAACTTTTTCCAACATAACCGCAGTGATCCGCACACGTACGTATGGGATGAACGAATTTACGCAGCTAAGTACGCCCATACTGTACACTTTAAATACACACTCCGCCTAATTCACGTATTTCACACGTAATTTGGAGTAACGGAAAATTGGCACGCCCACACGTAAGTATTTACGTGACACATACGTGAATGGCCCATACGTTCACAATTACGCTACGTTAATGTGCGTATTTTCTATGGTGTGCATGCGCAGTGCGTACAAAACAGCGATTTTACGTCTCTGTCACACGTAAATTCGCTCCGAGGCGTAGTTCTGGATCAGGCCCAATGTCGCTATGTGCCATGTGTTTAAATTAAAACACATATTTTTTAGCCTATTTTTTGGAGTCGCTGCTATTACCTATTTATCTGTCACTCATCTGGACTGCTTGTGGGGTTTCATTGAGCTTAAAGCATCAGCCTGATTCCTGGTAGAGGAGAGAGCGCCTTTTTTGGACTATATACATTGTTTTCCAGTTTATATAAACCGGAGGTTGTTCGGTTTTGTTTTTTGGTCCTTGGTGACATTCTTCAGTGCGCAGGGTTATAAGTAATTTTTTTTTGCATAAACTATATATATCGCTAATTGCAGGAGGTGTCATAACTTTGTAATATTACTGGTCTGGTCTATAAAAAGAACCAAGGACCCCATAGGGCCGCAGGAGCATAAACAGTAGGCAGGCGCTTCACTTAGCTCTCTGCAGGCAGAGATAATAGTTTATACGAGGGGGAAAATTCGCAATTCGAATTTTCGAAATTGGGATTTTCTAACCGGGGACCCACACCCCTTGCTAGAGGATCAGACGGGGGGGGGGACACCAAGGTCAAAGTGAATAACCTCTCTGGTAAGAAGGTATATCTAAACCCCCCATCTGTTACTGGGCCACCTAGTTCACTTTCAGATGACATATTATAGTCATCAATTTACAATATGGCCCAATTCAATAAATACCAGGCTCCCAATTAGTGTCCGTTCCATTATTTCATTAAAGTATGCATGGCTGCATGGAGCGTGAGTGGACACAATGCCGCTTGCTGTTTATGTAAATAGCAGAATGTTTAGAACACATTTTTTAAGGACGTAGGATTTGTAGTCAAATCATCTGTTGAAATAGCTTAGCATAGGCCCCCATACTTATAATAGGTATCAGACCAATACATTTAACAATGAAAAGGCAGTACTGAGAGTTTTATATTTCCCAACCCTGGTCCTCAGGTACCACTAACAGTGCATGATTTCCAGGTCTCCTGGCTGGAGCACAGGTGTGTTCATTACCGACTGTTCCATAGGTGGTACTCATCATGGGCCAGATCCTAAACTACGTACGTGAGCAATTTAAAGCTGACGTAAAATCGGCTATTAGTATTTAATGTGCATGCGCACGGAAGATGTTATGCCACGTATCAACAGCGTAACTGCGAGCAAAGGGGTAGATCCAGACCTAAGTGCTTGTTATGTTTCATCGCATGGCGTATTTTCTATGCACTCCCCAAGGCACTGTTACGGTACCAGTGGGTAACGGTCAGCAGGAGTTGATACCGCAGGACAAGTTGAAGGCCAGACGGAGCAAAGTAGTGTCCAGGCGAGGAGGACGAGGCAACCAAGGCGCAGAGTCTAACAGGGGCCTTGTGTTCACTAGAGCCCCTAATGGTGGGGATAGTCTGGGCTGCAGGACACCCCGCAGGTCACGACCCCTGGAGCAACGCCCGAGAGAGGAAGAATGTACGTAAGTAAGAGACAGGAAGGAGTGGAGTAAGGCGGAGTAGGTAGCGGGAAACAGACTGAGTCAGAAGAGACTGACCAGTAACAAACGAGGAGGAACATATAACAGTGACCATGGACAAGAAGGAATAACGGGACTAACAAGACAGACTAAACTAACTAGGGAAATCACACTCACACTCAGACAGCGGGAACCCTGAGGGGTTAACAATTACTAGCACACAGGAGAGGCAGGGTAACCACAGTTAGGCTGATACACTAAGGTGGGAGAGAGGGAAATATGGAACACAGAGGAAGCAGGCAAGGAACTGGGCTGGGTCAGAATGGGGCACTCAATAACGCTGGAAAAAAGCACAAGGCTAGGAGAGAAGGAAACAACGTAGCAGGGACCGATACTGTGAACAGAGTCCATAACCAGCGCTGGCCATGCGGCAGCGCCGAACTGTTATAGAGGCTGCTAGCCTCTGATAGGCTAGCAACAGACCAGCCTCCATTACACTAACGGGAGAGCGCCCCTTTGTTTGTAATTACGCTGTTGATACGTGGCTGGTATGTATGTTTAGATTTATGTGCCGTAACATCTGCCATGAGCATGCGCAGTAAATACCAATGGACAAATTTACGCCAACGGCTAGCGTAAAATCGCTTGCATACTTAGTTTAGGATCTGGCCCGAAGGGGCGTGTCAGCCATATGACACCCGTAATTACACTTCGGAGACGAGGTGAGGCATTTAAATCGTACAGTTTGGGCGTGCTTAGACACTTACGTACATGTAGCCTTTACGTACGTCAGTAGTTACGCTTTGAAAAGTTAAGGTAGGGTTTGGCAAGTGTAAAAAGGCCAAAGTTCGTACGAGGGAGGGGAGTGTCTAGAAAATACGCGACGCGATGAAACATAACAAGCACTTAGGTCTGGATCTACCCCTATATCACTTGTTCTGTGTGGAGGCCTGGAAAACATGGACTGTGAATGGTCCCTGAGGACCAGGATTGGGTAACACTGTATTGGAAGGTCTCACTGCCAGCCCATTCTTTTTAGAGCGGGCCGGCACTTCATTATATTTATTAACCCTCGGAGCAGAGTTTTACACTCCATTCTGAGCGTTAAACTAAAGCCAGCCTGAGCTGCTGTTCCAGCAATATCCCCATATAACCACCTTTTTCTCTCCCTAAAAGTTGTTATTAGGGGGAGGAAAAGGGGGAAATATATGGGGAGGCCGCTGGAATATATGTAAGTACAAGATTTGTTAAAAAAAATAATTAAAAAAAAAACGATATAAAAAAAAATTCAAACAGAAAATGGTTAAAACTTACCTGACCGGGAGACACGTCTGTCTTGCAGGTGCCAGTCCTGATATGAAGATTATGCGCATGTGCCGTGTTTCTAATGTTGGGGCTTGAAATTTTCAATGTCCAGCATGCTCAGGACTTCATTCAAAGTTCGGTTCAATAAAAGGTCCAGCGATGACTTCACCGGAGGGGTAAGTATTAATAAATTATATGAACGAAGCTACCTGGCTCGCTGCAAGTAGAATCGAGCCTAGATCAGCAACGTTCATTGAAAAATTAAACGGTAAGTAAATAGACCCCTATAAGACAATAAAGGATCATACCACAGATTTAAATGACTGTACAACACCAATCGGTGTTTCATCTTCACTTACCTTTGCTGTCTTCTTCTCTTTCCTCTGCAGTGGAATTTAAAAATACATGATATATGACCCAAAGTTGGGACTCTGACAGCATTAGAGTTAGGACCAAAACAGAGAAGCCTTGTAAGTGGCTGGAGGCTTATCATATATTTGCAGATGTATGTAACGAATCTCTCTGGGCTGGATCCAGACTTAAGAAGGAGCTTGAAATTAAGGACCTAATTCACACTTAAGAATCTTTTTAAAATAAGAACTTAAAGTCACTCCTGGGCTAAACCGTGTTGATTGCAGGGGAGTCATATTTCACCTGTTGCAAACAGTCTAGTAAAGCTGGTCAGTACCTGTTTTCAGTAAGCAATGTATTCCTGCATGCAAAGAATACAATTAACTTGAATCCCCCTGAAAACAACATGATTTTGCCCAGGAGTAACTTTAAGTTCTTATTTTAAGAAGATTCTTAAGTGTTAATCAGGTCCTAAGAGAGGAGAGTTACTCCTGGGCTAAACCATGTTAATTGCAGGGGAGTCATATTTCATCTGTTGGAAACAGTATTAGAGTTGAGAGTTGATGTTTCCTATCCCAAGTCTAAATAACAGTGTGATAGTAAAACTGGTCAGTATCTGTGTGTAGTAAGCAATTCATAGATATATCCCTGCATGCAAATAATACAATTAACTTGGCTCCCCCTGCAATCAACATGGTTTAGTCCAAGAGTAACTTTCCTCTGTTAATTTCAAGCTCCTTCTTATGTCTGGATCCAGCCCTCTGACTTTTATTTTAAAGATTTGAAGAAATGGGTGGTTACTGGTTAATAGCAAGAGTGCTGGGGGTCTTTTTTGTGTCTGTGTGAATTCCCCATACCTTACAGCACCTGCTTTATATTAACTTATACATTGATTTGACCAACCTCCATATTGTATATATACAGTATATGTAAGGTTGGGTAGAAATGCCCGAAAAGAAATTACAACGCCAGATTTCTTCTAGGGATTGTCGGGACTATTACTATGTCAGGATTTTTGTTTGACAGGATTAATAGCATGTTAGAGAGGAATCTCATATATTCACACTTTATTTTATTTTAAAGAAGCAGGTGGGTCAGGGAGTTAAAAAAAAAAAGCTAAGAAACATTGTCAGCCACAATACCAATAACACAAAACACCATACCACCGAACCTCCTCACAGGGCTACTTGGGATACTATCAGGACCAAATACATTTTTTGCACCTGGCTCCACAACTGGCTAGTTCCACCTCTGGTTTGGAGACAGTTAACACACTGGCGCTAAAGTGCCAACAGGGTTAACTGATTAGCACTTCTCTGGAGGAGGGGGCATGGACAGAGCAGAGGAGAGAACCTGGACAGAACGGATGAGAGATTGTGGAGAGAGCATGAACAAAGCAGTAGAGAGAGTGTGGACAGAGCGAAGTAGAGAGAGTGGACAGAGTGGAGGAGAAAGCATGGAGAGTGGAGAAGAGAGCGGAGACACAGCAGAGGAAAGAGCAGGGACAGAGTAAAGGAGAGAGCAGGGACAGAGCGGAGGAGAGCAGGGACAGAGCGGAGGAGAGAGCGGGGACTGAGCGGAGGAGAGAGCGGGGACAGAGTGGAGGAGAGCAGGGACAGAGTGAAGGAGAGAGCAGGGACAGAGCGGAGGAAAGAGCAGGGACAGAGTGGAGGAAAGAGCGGGGACAGAGCGGAGGAGAGAGCAGGGACAGAGTGGAGAAAAGAGCAGAGACAGTGCAGTGGAGAGAGCATAGACTGAGTGGACGAGAGAGCAGATACAGAGCAGAGGATAGTGTGGATATGACACAGGAGAGCAGGGACAGAGCAGAGGATAGAGTGTGGACATGACACAGGAGAACAGATACAGAGCAGAGGATAGAGTGTGGACAGACACAGGAAAGCAGATACAAAGCAGAGGATAGAGTGTGGACATGACACAGGAGAGCAGATACAGAGCAGAGGATAGAGTGTGGACATGACACAGGAGAGAGGAAATAACGGAGGATAGAGTGTGGACATGGCATAGGAGAGCAGATACAGAGCAGAGAATAGAGTGTGGACAGACACAGGAGAGAGGAAAGAGCGGAGGATAGAGTGTGGACATGGCATAGGAGAGCAGATACAGAGCAGAGGATAGAGTGTGGACATGACACAGGAGAGCAGATACAGAGCAGAGGATAGTGTGGACAGACACAGGAGAGGGGAAAGAGCGGAGGAGAGAGTAGATAAGAGCCGGAGCAGTGACAAAGTTTTTTTGTCACTTATTACAATGATTTCGGCGATGATGCAGCCAACATTGTCGTATTGGTTGAATCATTGGCAAATCTATAATTGTTGCCGTAGCAACTATAATCGAAATTCCCTCCCTATACCCCAGATAAAAGCATCCAGGGAATGATTTTACTTAATGACAAGCCATATAATAATCAGAACAAAAAGTGACATCCCTTTCCTAGTGTTTAGTGGGGATTGTCCCCTAGAGAGCCATTGCTTTACTGTATAAAATGTTTCACACCGTGACTTTCAGGAAAAATTTCCCAAATGTATCCCATAAAAGCGAGCTGCGGGGGAGGGGGTGCTCTGCCGTCTAGTACTTAGCTCAATCTCATTTGTTTAGTCAGCATTCTGTGATTTATTTTTATAGCAGAATCTTGGACCAACTGGCGTGCAGCAGCTTCCAATAATTCCTCCCCCTAAAAAAAAAACCTCAAAGTAAATGGTTGGTGAACGCTGATTTCAAAGGAGAGAGAGGTCTTAATATTACAATCATTGTTGGACAAAGGGGACCCTCTTGAGGCATAAATAGCTCGGTTCCTCCTTTTCCTCCTCACTCAGGCACTTGAGCTGCCAGCAAACACAGGTGTCCTATATTAGCCTGAGAGAGTCTGGTGAGATACAACCTGTAAGTAATAAGCTACTTTGTCATCTCTACTGTATTCTACTACGACAGGATAAGAGGAGAAAGAGGATAATACATTTGTGGTTCATGTTATTCTCCAGCTGTGGGAATTAGCAGGCGGCAGTTTATAGTTAGTTTCTAAAGTTCTGTAGTTTAAACTTTGTTCCATTTTGATATTTTATGTCTTCTTTTTCTTTAAACAATATTTTTCCATATATGTTAGAATTTAAACATTGTATTGGTTTTAAAAAGATCCTAACTTTGGTGTAAATGTTTATTAATGTTACAAAGTTTTCTGCTTTGTTTGTAAACACTTATCAAAGAAAACACAATTTTTATTGAAGGTGTAATGAAATAATAGCTTTCTATAATGCTCTGTTGTTTCTTTTATGTAGAAGTTACTGTTGAACGCATTGCGCTGGATCCAGACTTAAGTAAGTGCTTGAAATAAGTTACTCCTGGGCTAAACCATGTTGATTGCAGAGGGAGTCAAGGTAATTGTATTCTTTGCATGCAGGGATATATCTTTGAATTGCTTACTGCACACAGATACTGACCAGCTTTACTATCACACTGTTATTTAGACTTGGGCTGGGAAACATCACCTCTCAACTCTAATACTGTTTGCAACAGAAGAAATATGACTCCCCTGAAATCAACATGGTTTAGCCCAGGAGTAACTCATTTCAAGCACATACTTAAGTCTGGATCCAGTCCATTGTGTTGTAGCTTAACGTGTAGTCACAGAGAAATGTGCATTTCATGACTTTTGTGTGATTCCCCTGATTTTGTTTTTGTGCAGAGAGGCAAAGATGATTCTGTTCTACAACCCCTACAAAGTTTTCCTGTCTGTGTTATCCATCGTGGGATATTCTAGCAGCCTTCCTCTGAGCGAGGAGGCTGTTTGCACTGCAGAAGAGATTGCTAAGTATAATATCGTCTTTACTGGTAAATGGAGTCAGTCTTCGTTCCCTAAACAATATCCCCTGTACAGGCCTCCTGCTCAGTGGTCATCATTGTTGGGTAAGTAAATATTACACATTGAGGTATATATGTATACTGATGGATGCCTTCTGTCACTTCTACTCCTAGCTGTTCCTTGTAGCAGGCCTGCTACTCCTACTGAGTGTCTTGGACATTTCACAGTAAACATAACTACAAATCAGCCTCTCTCTCTCTCTCCCCACTCTTTCTATGTCTCCCTCCCTCCTCTCTCCCCCCTGGTATGTAGTCCAGACCTACCCCTCCCTCTCAATCTAGGCCCTTGATGGAATCCTGTCCTGTGCTGAGGGATTCGTACATTTCAAAATGAGTAAAGAAAGAGGGAAACTACAAACAACTGCGTGCTTCATAGTGCCCCTATCTCTCATTCACTTCAACGCACCCCTCCTGTGCCATAACCAATTTCTCTTTTCATCTCCTCTCCTTCTCTCTCTCTCTCTCTCCCCCTCTCTTCTCTATCTCTCTCTCCTCTCTCCCCTGTGGCATGTAGCATGAAGCACATGATACATTTTGAGTTTCCATGTTCAGCAGAACTTACAATCAGAATTTGGTATCTGGGACACAAAGATACTTAAAAATGACTAGAATAGTGTGAGGCATTTATGTAAACACAGTCTATAGTGCAGTATATTGAAATATTTAAATGGATTTGGCACAAACAGATAACAGTATACCAGATTTTTTATGTGCTTTTCACCCACATTTGATAAACACTTCTATGAGTGAGATAATTTTGTATGAATGTATGTGTACTGTTACTGTTTGGAATGCAGCATCGATTGTGCTGCATTGCGTTGCATAACAGGCCTCCGTACACATGCGCAGTAGGAACGGATAGAGTGATTACGCATTAGGCATGCATTCTGAACTCAGGATCCGGTCCTATATTTTCATTATGTGTACTAATAGAAAAATATGTACTATCCAATGATATAATAAAGCTAAACAAAACGTTCTTTACCTGCCTTTAAGAGTATGTTGCTTTATAGTGATTGGCTGATCCAAATAATCACCAGCCAATCATAAGGCAATAAAGGGTGGAACACTTTTTAGATGCTTCACTTTTACTGTAAATTAATGGCAAATTAATTTCCATATATAATGCATACAATGCCACACAAACGTGGATTCGGAACATCACAGAGACCGCCACCCAAACCAGAGAGCATCCTAATGAACTCCACCCAATACAGAAAGCATTCTTTTGCCCTCCACCTGGTACAGAAAGCATCTAGTTATCACCACCATACAGGGATCATCTTAGGGACCGCCATCCAATACAGTAAGCATTCTAGTGACAGCTATTCAATACAGTCCACATCCTAGTGACCATCAGTAAATTCAACGAGTATCATAGATATAGCTTTCCAATACAGAGAACATCCTATTGACCACTCCCCAATACAAAGACTATTGTAGTTATCTTTTACCAATACAGAGAGCTTCCTAGTGACAACTACCCAACACCCAGAGCCTCCTAGTGACAACTACCCAGCACCCAGAGCCTCCTAGTGACAACTACCCAATACCCAGAGCCTCCTAGTGACAATTACCCAACACCCAGAGCCTCCTAGTGACAACTACCCAACATCCAGAGCCTCCTAGTGACAACTACCCAATATCCAGAGCCTCCTAGTGACAACTACCCAACACCCAGAGCATCCTAGTGACAATTACCCAACACCCAGAGCCTCCTAGTGACAACTACCCAACACCCAGAGAATCCTAATGACAACTACCCAATACAGCCAGTATCCCGTTCACCAATACTGATAGCTTCCTAGTGATCGCCTCCTACAGACAGCATACTAGTTGTGTAGCGCAATTAAAAAAGAGAATCTGTTGTTTAACTATAACATTTTCCTCTGAACAGGTTAAATGTTTTCCCCTCCCCTCATTTATATGTTCCACGTTTTTGGATGAGGTTTGTAGTGATGTACAAACTATTGAGATTGAAAAATCCCAGCTGCACCACATGACAATATATTTCTCTCATCCAACAGGGGTGAGTCACAGCTCTGACTACCACATGTGGAAAAGACACAGCTATGCCAGCAATGGAGTGCGGGACTTAGCAGAGAAAGGGGAAGCCTGGACCTTAATGAAAGAGATAGAAGCGTCGGGGGAGAAAATCCAGAGTGTGCACGGCATATTCTCAGCCCCTTCCATCTCCAGTGGGACAGGACAGACCTCAACTGAGCTAGAGGCACATGCTAGGCATCCTTTTGTAAGTATTCGGGTTTGCTGCATTTAAAGCAACATATATGTTCCCATATGCAGCTGATAAACAGCCTGATGCATGACCTCATGTGATCAGGTGACTGGCATTGGCCAATGAGAAAGTGTATTCTCTATCTGTATGTTTAATGCAATAATCAACTCCTTATGACAGCTTCAGACCAGCATAATGACATACCCTCCAACATGACCCATTCCATTAGGTACAAAAAACTCTGCTCCTGAGCTTCCAACTGACAGTTACTATGGTAACCACCTTTGTTGAAGAGGCAAATCGTTTTTTAAATATCAGTTAATTCATTTAAACCAGGTGAGTGACAGTTGGAAGCTCAGGAGCTGAGTATATTGTACCTAATGGAATGGGTCATGTTGGAGGGTCTGTAATGACAGCCACTGATGTTCCATAAAGAATCACTTGAGGAGATTACTTTAATAGGCCTGAAAATGTAAATGTGTTAAACAGTCCTTGAAGGGATAGAATTTTGGACCCTTTATGATAAATAGCTGGGGATTACTGTGTCTGGAAGACATTACACCTAGGGTCAAATTTACTAAGCTGTGGGTTTGAAAAAGTGGAGATGTTGCCCATAGCAACCAATCATATTCTAGCTGACATTCTCTAGTATGTAATAGGAGAGTTAGAGCTAGAATCTGATTGTTTGCTATGGGCAACATCCTCACTTTCCCAAACCCGCAGCTTAGTAAATCTGGCCCCTAGATTTTTCCACAACAGATACAGGAGGAGAATTGAATCAGAAATATGACTCTTTACAACCTACTGTTTGAAAAGTAGGACAAAAAAGGTGGCAAAAATGCAAAAGAAAAATAAACATAAAAATGCACATGCAATAGTGCAGGAATTATGACTGGTTTGTGAAGAATTAATTATGTTCATAATTTGCACGTTTTACTAAACCTCTGTATTTTTCTCCATCATTAGGTGTCATTCATGGTGAGAATCGTGCCAAGTCCTGACTGGTTTGTGGGAGTCGATATGTTAAACCTCTGCAATGGCAAAGAATGGAGAAAGACAGTGTCCCTAGATCTCCATCCCTATGATGCTGGAACAGACAGTGGATTCACATTCTCCTCACCAAATTATGCCACCATCCCACAGGACACTGTTACAGAGGTATGTGTTATTATAACAGACAGGATACACAGTACATGGAAAGGGAGGTGTGTGGTGTGCTGGGGTATATATTAGGGGAAGAGAATCCTTGGATGGAACTGAGCATCTAAATAACAAGAACATAGTTGGAAACATTATTATAATTACTATCCCTTATGATCTGTATATGTATAACCCCCAAATCGTTGCAAGTCCCTGCAACGATGGCTGTAATTACGAAGTGGGGACCCTAACTTAGAGTTAGGCTGCGGGGGAGGGGAGACTTAGGGTTAGGGTTTAGGGTTAGGGAGTGGGATGGGGATACAATACTTACTTACCATTCGGAGCACCTTGTTCGGTGCTCCGGGGATCGACTGGTATGCCTCACCCTATCGAAATACGACCGTTCACAATGGAAACCCACACTCCCCCAAATCTCTCTTCTGCACATAGATTAGAAATAGAATTGAAATGGAACTTAACTCCACTAGCTCCATTTTGACCCAAGGTTTCAAATGAATTAAGTTTGTTTGCCCTATGTGAACCATCAACTGTTCCATTATGTGTCCAGATACACCTTTCACCAAAAATGGAAAAACCCGCCATACGTGGCATGAAATGCCATGTATTGTGGATCCACCCATAGGGGAAAAGTGAGAGGCACATTTTGAGAACAATAAAAGTCTATTCACCATTTAGTTGTAATTAGGACTCCTCCTGAGCACCATCAATGGAGCCGGCTAGTGAGTAATATAGGTTTGACTCTGTATATAAATGGGTGATGACACCTCCATTGAAGTCCTGATTACAACTGAATGGTGAGTAAACAGATTTTAATGCTTTATTTAACAGTCTTCAATTAGCTTTGCTCTCCAAGGAAAGAAACGCCATGGGGTGTAAAGGTGTATGTGGTCACATCTGTAAGAAGAATGACACTTCTGGCAGAGGGGATGGGCTGAGCTCACAAGTGGGCGTTCCCTCTTAGTCAATTTGCACTACAGATTTCCGCACTTCTAGGAATTTCCATGTGCGAGAGGCAAAAAATGTAAGGTAGACCTTGGATAATGCAGTCTGAATATTTTGCTCAGGGCCCAATTATATAAAAAATGTGGATACTGCAAAATAACATTAATAATATATTGGGTGCTGACATTTTAGTTGCACCACCGCTGGAGTTTCACATGTTTCATAAAATCTCATTTATATTTAGGTTTCTTATTTGTGCGACCTATATTTAAATGGAAAAAAAATGAATAATTCAGAGTTTTTCACAGAAAAAATATATCACATTTTCTATGTGGAATTTGTAGATATGTATTGTTATAAACATTCTATTTCTCTGTCAATTTATAAAGCTAAAAATATGTGAATAAGTTATTGAAAATTCTATTAAAGTTCTATTAACTAATAAATAAACATAAAATTGCAAATGTTAAAGTGTTCCTCTCTCCAACAGATAACATCTTCCTCACCAAATCATCCAGCAAACTCATTCTTCTATCCCAGGCTAAAGAGCCTGCCGCCAATTGGAAAAGTGACATTTACGAAGCTGAAAGGCAAGATAACATCATTTCTTGATATAACATCAAATGTGACGACTACAGGGAATGAGATCGAGGAAAATGTCTCAGGTAATCTCTGACTTCTTCTATCCAGATAAGAGTTATTTTAAGGAGAAGCCTTTGAACCTTAAATCCAGTTATTAGTAGTAGTCATTCAGTTACAGTTTATACTTTTTCCACCATAAAATGATGCTTTAGAAATGATCCAATTAGTCTCAGTGTAATGTGAGTGTATTGTTTGTTTATTATGCATCTTGTAGATTGAAATTTAAGTTTAACAAATAATATAGTGGAATTCTAAGTATCATTTGGGCAGGGGATGACTCAGTAGACCCTGCCTCCTTTTATCTTATTGGATGATTAAGCAGAATCCTGCCTCCTTCACTCGTTTTGGTAATGGGGAACAGGCAGAGGATAGGGTAGACACTGGCTATAGACTAATTGGGGCCCTGCCACCTACTTCCTGCTATGCAGGATAGGAGAAGAAAAAAACAGAATATGAAATAAGATTATTGCACTTCTAAGAAATGCTGTTTGGCATTCTAGGGGCCAGATTTACTAAACTGTAGGTTTGGAAAAAGTGGAGATGTTGCCCATAGCAACAAATCAGATTCTAGCTCTCACTTTCCTATTACATACTAGAGAATGTCAGCTAGAAACTGATTTGTTGCTATGGGCAACATCTGCACTTTTCCAAACCTGCAGCTTAGTAAATCTAGCCAATGGTGTTGTAAAACTACAAGTTCCACCATCAAATATTCAAACAGGAACTTATCAAAGTTAGCAAAGCAACTGAAAAAAAAAGTTCCAAAGTTCCATAAAGGGTTAATCTATCATAATACATATCCGAGTAAATTAACTGTTTAGCCACACATATAATTCCACTACATATTACACAGATTACTAATATATAGATGACAACGGTTGACAAATACATTAACAATGAAACACCTAAAAAAAAATTAAAGAAAACAAAAAAAAATGAGTAACTCACTCTCAGCTGCTGTCTGTCTAATGGGAGCTGCAGATGATCCTCAGCAGGCAGGCAGCAGAGGTCACATGGTACTCTAGCAAGAGTAAGTTACTCTCGTAATAGACCAATGCTGGCAGCAGTGTGGAAACAAACATTCCTACTCCCCAAAAAGTGACTGCCAGGCTGAAATTAGGAAATGTAAGCTGCTGCTGTCGTCTGTGTATGGTTCAAGCAGCTCTAGGAGGCAAGGCTCTATCAGGTCCAGACCTGATGAACCCTGCTAAAGTCAGGCCTTGTCCACCATTTTCCAACAATATAGACATAGCTGACAGCTGTCAGAGCATATACTTTCATAACAGGTAGAGTGCCATAAGTTTCCTATGAATACTCTAAGGGAAAAATAATCCTGATTATTTCAGCAGTATTTTTTGTACCCCTCAGACTTTATAGTGCTATGTCCCCACTGTTTTTCTAGTTCTTTCAGCTCCCTCTTGTGGCTAGAAATAGGTAGAGTACATAAAAAAAATATATAATAAGTATTGTATAGTTCAGTTTACTGTCAACAAGGAAAATATAGCACTTAGCTTAATATTTGTGTTCACATCCCCAGTACCCCTGTAACAGGATCCTACTTGTGGAGAGTTTTGGTAGAACAAAATAAAAAATGGTTCATGGTGGTTGTGTTATCAGAAATCATAATGCAAATGGCATTGGGGGGGTGAAACAGGTGTCCAACAAATGTAATAATATGCGTGCAGATGAATACAGTGTTAAAAGCCCTGCAAAAGTGTAGACTGGTCATATTTAAATGATAACAATGTGAATATAGCTTTGCTAGTATTCTGTACATACATGTTGATCGTTCTTGTTGCATGTTACACGTTTTGGGGCTAGATTTACTAAACTGCAGAAAAGAAAAAGTGGAGCTGTTGCCCATAGCAACCAATCAAATTCTAGCTCTCACTTTCCTATTACATAGAATCTGATTGGTTGCATAAGCAACATCTTCACTTTTCCTTTTTCCGCAGTTTTGCAAATCTAGCCTATAATGTTATATGTGGCCCTTTAGATTGTTAAAGGGACCTATGTCTAACCAATGAACTGTCCTGATAGATAGATAGATAGATAGATAGATAGATAGATAGATAGATAGATAGATAGATAGATAGATAGATAGATCCAGGGTTCTATAGTGTATTTTTCTTGTGTATTTTCTATACCCCGCCAACTAGTTGGTTTGCAAAATTACTTTTTGAAAATGTTACAAATGGCACCTAGATGATGTCAATAAAATTTGGCACAGTTGTTGTACCCATTGGCTAGGTTATATTGTATGAGCTGTTGCCATTTTCTCAATTGCGATGGTTGCACTTTCAAGCCCTTTGTGTGATCTGTCTTTCAGAAACCCCTCTGGATTGTGAAGTTTCCTTGTGGTCTCCTTGGGGTCTCTGTAAAGGGAGCTGTGGATCAGCTGGAGTGAAAAACAGAACCAGATACATTCGCCTGAAAGCAGCCAACAATGGCACAGCTTGTCCATCTCTCAGTGAAAACAAGGAGTGTGACCCAGAGAACTGTGTATAGGGAATAACCCATGGAGCATAACTTATTTTAGTAGTAGAATCAAAGCATTAGTTGTAAATAATATCCAAGACTATAAAAATTCCTTTCTTGATGGTTATATGTTGTATATCGCCCGTCTTTCACTTCAGTCTTTCTGAACACAAATAAACACATGCACAGGACACAAGACCCACTGAGCACCTTAGCAAACACATGTGGAGTCAATGGACAAGAAGTACAGTGGTTGGACAATGAAATAGGATAAAACAATGGCAATACTTTATATAAACTTTTTTTTTTGTTCAACAGCTCTTGCATGCATTAGGTCAACTTGATTGTGGGTCCCCGTTGCGAATGTCTATAAGTTTTGAACTGGCTGGGCAAACGATTGCTTATGCCTCAAAGAGGCATAGCAATCGATCCCTGGAGCACCGAACACAGTGCTCCGAAAAGTAAGCAACGCAACTTGATTTCCCCGTTGCGAATGTCTATAAGTTTTGAACTGGCTGGGCAAACGATTGCTTATGCCTCAAAGAGGCATAGCAATCGATCCGATCC